>MU159187.1:261516-302292 GCA_015888305.1 Antheraea pernyi
ATGCCGGCCTGCGAATGGCTGGATATGCACAGGCTGATTCCGAAACGCGACCCGCAGAAGCGAATCACTATGACGGGTTTTTTCGCCAAATACATGGTGGTTGCGACCCAGTCAGACTGTAAAACACTACCGCCCCGCTTTCACCATTGCCTCGTTCGTTATTCAGCAGGTTGCACCACGTGCAGGTGAGGTTGGCTTGGATGTCTCAAGTCTTAGATGTTATACGACACCCCTTACACGCCAAAATATCATCATCAAACTTTCTTAACGAAAATGAAAATTTTCTTATAGATGCGGAAACTTGTAAATGGCCCTCGTTTATGATATTATTTCTTTGCTACATCCAGGTTGAAATCATATAACTCAATTGACCAAACACAACTTAACTTTCCTTAAAACCGTTCTAGTCTCGTATCTATATCAATAAATCAGTTGTGTGTTTGGTCAATTGAGTTATATGATTTCAACCTGGATGTAGCAAAGAAATAATATCCAATAACGCGATGGCCACCTACAGAGAAAATTCGTACATAATTAGAGTTGGTAACAGTGTTGACAAATTAGTTAGTGATCTGAACGTAGATCTGTTTAACACAAGTATTCAGAAACTTAAATGCGTTCTTAATTCCAGCTTTTTTAATTTCCTAAGTAACACGGCAAAATGACTGCACTTTGCCTGATGGTAAGCACAGTACAATCCAAAAACGATGGCGACCACCGAGTGACACAGTATCCATCGACGGTCGCCGCTGTCATGCCGGCCTGCGAAAGGCTGGATATGCACAGGCTGATTCCGAAACGCGACCCCCAGAAGCGAATCACTATGACGGTTTTTTTCGCCAAATACATGGTGGTTGCGACCCAGTCAGACTGTAAAACACTACCGCCCCGCTTTCACCATTGCCTCGTTCGTTATTCAGCAGGTTGCACCACGTGCAGGTGAGGTTGGCTTGGATGTCTCAAGTCTTAGATGTTATACGACACCCCTTACACGCCAAAATATCATCATCAAACTTTCTTAACGAAAATGAAAATTTTCTTATAGATGCGGAAACTTGTAAATGGCCCTCGTTTATGTTTATACATGTAATGTAATTTTTTTTTGTCTCGCTGTAATTTTCCCTAAGATTTTAAAATAAAATGATAATTTTGTTTTTGTGAAAAATAGCAATGAAATAACTGTGTTCCCTTTAGAATTTTTTAAATTAATTAAAATGTTGAAATTTCATAATTTGTTTATTGTGATTATTAACATTAGTCTGAGCCACTCAGAGCAATAATTATATATACATTATTATAAATTTTGTTAATCAATCAAATATATGATGGGCTGTAAAATCTCAATATTAGATGTACACAGGCCAATCATATACAACGCGTCGCAAGTTTGACGCAAGCCATGCAAGCACAATACGGTCGTCCATGCTTACTAACATGTCATAACACCAAATCATAAGTTTATCTTCTACCAATATAACAATATTTGTGGCTCGACAAAGATTTGTCATTAACAAACAGTGTTTTCAGTTACAATTTCTAGGGATCCGCAGAATTTTGAAAACCAGAAAACCATTTTAGAATTTTAATTCCTCATTATCCTACAATATGTTTATCGGTTTGTATTCTTGATTTTATCTATACATTATCTGTATATTTCTATATTTACACTTTAGAGTTTACACATGTTACGGGGTTCTAACTTAACTAATGAGATGTATAATTTATGAATATATTTATTTTTATTATGAGAAGGGTTCTCTCGGATACCGTCTCGAGTCTTGGACAGGGAACAAGAGGGGTTTGTGAGTAAAACCCCATGATGAACTAACCGCCGCTCTTTCATAATTTTATCCCCTATTTCTAAAGTTTCCAACCTTTACGATACTACCGCCCCATATTTCCCCCTCCGCTAAATGGATGTAATAATATAGGCACGTTTTAAACAATAATGAATTTATCACAAAAAAAAAAAACGAAACCGTTATACTTCAACCCGTTACGTTAAGATGTCGCAGGAAAGACTGACTAACATTGAGTTTCTCTTGCACTTTATTCATATGGCCCCTCCAACCTCAATATAAAGTGTAGTGAATATTGAATATTAATTTTCGCTATGCAATGTTGGCGCCTTCCTTGGCAATAGTCCAGGTTCCCCTCCCGTGTGAAATGTTCCTTCAAGGTTGGAAACCACATGTCTAAGTTACGTAGGTAGTGTAGTTTAAAGTATATAAAGATATACGTAAAATATCAACAGAGTATTTTCTATAAAATGTTCCAAGGACTAAACTTAGCGCCGCGCCGTGACAAATTCATTAAGTATAAAGGAAGAATATAGTTTAAATGTTATAACTTGTAATATAAAGAACAATACTGTACCACAGATTGTAAAGAATATTAAACGTATACTATATTATTATAATACTAGCTTCTGTCCGCGGCCTTGCTCGCATTAAAGTAAATTTTGTCTATTCTTCAGTAGAGTACATTTTTTTTAACATAAAGTACCCTATGTTCTTTTTTGTACCCATAACAACGTGTATTCACAATTTCACGATGATCGGTTGAGTAGATGAGGCGTAAATGCGTGACAAACGAATTCACTTACGCTTTTATGATATTAACCTTTTGCACTCGAGGGTTCTGTGGCGGAGCCATTTAAAATGTTGGTGACAAATGACGGCCACTAACAATTTATAAGCCTATATAATACTATGTCATAGAAGAATTATGTGCATTGTAGTGAGAACGAATGCAAGAGGCGCTACAAGTTGGCAACGCAATTAGCAAATTAAAAATGTCTCTAATAATCGTTGCTTACATCGAAAAAGTATTATACGATAGTAAAATAATGAATTGAATATTTACCTGCGGTTTTGGAATTTTCGAACAAATCTTCCTCGTATTATTAGGAGTACTATCGGATGGTGGTTGGGATTGTGGTGCTCCTACACCCTTCGAAGACTGAAGCCTGGTTTTCACTACTTCTAGAGGACAAGTGACAACTGCGCCTGCTGTTCCGGCCACTCTGTAACGTCAATAAAAGCGGATTTATATCAATTAACTGTAAAATTAAAATAACTTGAATGAAATACTCTCATCATTGCATACTAGCGGGTACCCACGACCTCACCTGCGTTGTTTATTTTCTTAATAATATATTTAATAAGCCGATGAAGAAACAAAGAATTATAAAGCAAAAATATATTTTCCTTACATTTCTCTTATTACATTTCTCTTACAGATTTATTTGTTATATTTTTCATAAAGATTGTTCTTCTCGTTCGTCATTCTTTAAAACACTAATAACTTTATATTATAGCAAGATATTGTAATATTTTTTTCTTTAGTAAGGACCCAGTTTCTAAGAAGTAAAACTTTTATTACCATCTATCCACAAGTTTTTGCGTGATGCCCGCACAACGGCAGAACTATAATTTTTTATATGGTTATAATTTATAGTTTTTTAATTTTATTTATGTAACTAGCGGGCCCGACGGACGCTATTCCGCCCTGATAATAAAACAAAATCTTGACAAATTATATACCTAAACTAAATCTTCCTCATTACTCACTTTATCTACTGGTGAAACCCGCATTAAAATCCGTTCAGTAGTTTTTGAGCTTATTGCTAACAGACAGACAGACAGATGTGGCAGAAGACTCTATTTTATAATATGTAATGATATAATGATAATGTATGTATGTAATTGAAATTGTTGTATGGGGAATATAAGAATAAAATAATAATCTGATTTACACTATAATATTTCCAATGTATATGTTTAGAAAATGTGATAAGTATTTATTTTGTACACAAATTAGGCAATATTATTCATATTATAGGGCAAGCTTTCTTTCAGCATTCAAAATTGTTGCTCAAGAAGCATACCGACCTAAGTTTTATTTATTTAAATTCTATTTAAGTCTGTGTGTTTTAAGGTATATAGTTTAGAATTGATTGAGATAAAAAATATAGCTTCTAGAAATACTTTTAAATGTTTTTCAAAATATTTATAAATACTTTGTAATCTTTTGCAATCTGAGGATACATTTCTTGAATATGTAGTATGTAAGTCATATTGGATCCTGGAATATCTTAATATTAGTATGAATCTTGCACTAAACAGATTCATAAATAAGCCCTCTATCAAGATTCCTATTGGTTTTGCTGAAACAAGTGAATGAATTACTAACTTCATTCATAACTAGATATCTATCTCTGCCACCGATCAGAATTAAATAATTAATGTATTTCAACTAATAATAAGTTTTATATTTTAAAATGTATTTTTATCTAAATGAATAGATCCAGACATATCACAATCTTTATCAATTATGTATAGCTTTATATCAGTTTGTGTTGTATTATGATTTATTTATTATCCTTTTTGTGAAAATATTAAATAATGTTTGCAAATTATAGTTTTACTTAATTGCAGCATGCCATGACGGTTCGTTTTGGCACATTACAAAACTGACATGAGATGTCGTTTTATTTTCTAAAAACATAATCAAATGCTGCTTTATTTTGCAATAAGCATTGACACGATTTTGGTGCTGGCTGGTCACCCTATATATATAATATTGTAGCATACTGGCCATTTATACTGTCTCGGCCCCCTTTGTAAAATGAATGACATATTCGTCATGTCAGAGAGACATATATGTTTCCTTGACAGACAAGTCCAATATTAAAAGTCTCCGTTGCAAAGTCTGTGAATGATTTTTCACATATTTATTATATGACCATGCCCCAAAAATATGTTAGGTTATAAATACATAATTTCGAATTAAGAAAAATACTAGACGGCCCTGCGGACGTTGTCCTGTCTTGATAATTTAAAAAATATAGACTAATTATATATCTAATCCTTCCTCATGAATCACTTGATGTACTGGTGAAAACTGCATGAAAATCTGTTCAGTCGGTTTTGAGTTTATCACAAACAGACTGACAGGCAGACGCCGTAGAGGAATTTATTTTATACTGTGTAATGGTTATGTGAAGTTGCCTTTTTTAATAAATACACTTTACCATTATTAAGTAATTATCATAAATGTAATGAAAAGATTTGTTCACGGGACCATATGATATAGTAGTAGTTAGATAAATATTATAAAATATAGTTCTATGAATATGTAATTTAGAAATCAATGTACTAACTTAATTTTGTGTTCTAAAATACTATAAATTTTAGGACTATCTGTACACCACTATTAACAATAATGAGCAGCAATTACTCCTTCAAACATAGTTATTAATTTAAACGAAATTTCATGACCACACACATGTCAAAACAACTATCATAGCTATTATAATAATATTGTTATAAACTTTAATATAACTACACAGTCTAATATATTCTGATCAAATTATTTTTCAGGACTTAACACTCTACATATTATAAAACTTGATATAAAGACTTAAAGCTCTGAACTGAGCTCCTTACATACTTTAGAAACAGTATTTGAACATGTTTTTTTTTTAATTTATTCAGCAAATGAACAAAATAAAAATGACCCAGAAACAATATACAAAATTGTACTGTCTGACAACAGTTACATAAGTGAAGAGGTACAACTGTTTCTATGCAATGATTATTTGTATAATAAATGAATCATGAGGAAATGTGAGAACAATTATCTTTATTTAAATAATACTTAATGAAAGATAATTTGTATGTAGAATTCAAAGAAGTTTGAAAAATGAAAATTAAATATTATTTCTTTGTGATTAAATATGCAATGCAAAGAAATGTGATGCAAGACTAATGAATAAAAAAAACATGCAATCGTGTTACACATTCAAAAACAGTTTCTATTTTAGAAATATATACTTGTTGTAATATACATTTGTCTTTTTCTCTAATTTTTTTTTCATGTGAGTCATATTACATTGAAAATGCAAGACATTGTGGCCTTAAGATATGTTAATGAGAGTCTATTTTATAAGAATTCAGTTATATTATTCAACAAGTGAATTTCCAACATCACAAATTGTTTCTGAAATAGTAGTGAGTTGCATTTAATTTCACATATAAAACGAAGTCTGAATTTACCAAAATTTTTTTTATGTGTTTTTTATGATAGATAATGTGCGTACTTATAGAATTAAATAAAATTATAATTTATTCTATTATAAATCTTACTAAATTCTAAATAAATATTTTAAATGAGACTACTGTTTTTCGGGAATAAATGTAAACAATGATAACAGTGATATGGAGATTTTTAAGTGTATTTGAAACTAGATTTAACAGATTGTGTTTTATGCTTACTCAATATAAACATTGACATTTGCAAGACGCTCTGAGCGAGTATATGGCTACATAAAACAAAAAGTTTAGAGCAAAACATTCTTCGCATGACCTGCTTGGTATAGCTATGTATTCGTTTCTAAATAAAAGTTTATGAATCCTAGTTTTTTTTTAATCCAACGAAACTGTGTCATGCGTAGGCATACAACGCTGGCGTAAACAACGTTCCACACGTGCCAAGCCGTCGGTAGGCAACAAGATACATGACTTGATAACATGATAACAAAATATCAAAATCTTACGATGACCTCCCGCAACATCGACACTCACCCTCCAGCCACAAGGTGAATCGCTGTATCCTTTTGAGACATTTTAGCGCCACAAAAATAATTACATGACTGCAAACTGCGACTGTCTATAAATAAACAAAATGCACCAACACTTAATATAGCAACATACAATCTACTACGTCGCTATAGATTTAATAAATTTGTTGACTGTTTAATAAAATGTATCGAGTAGTTACTTTTTACAACGTATCGTTATTTTTCATGCAATAAGTAATTAAAATCGGCGTAAAACTTCCAAACTACACGACCGTGTACATTCGTCGTCGTAATAAATTACGCACACAAAGTTTTGAATTGAATCTCACACGTTTCTTTTACGCACACTAATAAATTTATCAGCATCGTACGTGACGTCTTGTCTGTAGGCAGCAACTACTTGACCGTGATTGGACGATAGGGACCGAATGTAATAATTTGAAGCGGGGGACGACAATCGAGTGGTAGAGAAGACAAAACAATATCGTGTCTGAGTGAGATGGCATGTTTTGTTGATTCTTTCCATTGAAACGTAGTTCTTTAATTTTTTTTTAATAGAATTTCTCACTTACACAAAGGTCACTCGATGGAAAGGTTAAAAATTAATTGCATCTGTGCTACATACAGATATGTTTTTATTTTGAAATATTACATAAAAATATATTTTAAATTAGGTACTTTGCTATACCATTGTTTATTGAACGGGTTAATAGCTAGCTGTTTACATTGAATAACTGACACCCACGACCTCATCTACATTGCTTATTACGAATATATTTTATTCTTTAAATATAATCTAAAAACCTATGGTTTGTATATTATAACCAACAATACAATATGTTACAACTTAAGGACTAACTTTGTATGAAATAAAACTGAAAAAAATTATTGACATCTATCCAGTAGGAAAAAAAAGGCATACCTTTAGAATTATAGGAAATAATATATATTTTTTTTATGTTTCACATTCTATCATATTTTTGGATTTATTTTTGGCTGTATGAAATTGTTACCTTGCCCAAAGATTGAAATTAGACAAAAAGTTGTCATCTAAGTTTGACATTTCTTATTTTGTTCAATGTTGCATAATTTTTGCCTTTGAATTTTGATATATTTCTAGACGCAGATAGTGGAAACCGGCCGGTCTTCTAACATTATAGATCTATAATATAGTATTATTTTACGCAAAATGTACGCATCTCGCAGAGTTGGGTCCGTAATGTATGTATTCTTCTCATTGTAAGCAATTTTAATTTGCATAATACTTCGATACCAGTTATTGATTTTCTAAAATTATAGCCGCACCATTGGTGCGTGTCGTCAGAAACATACGCTTCCTGAGCTGCCCTATGAATATAGCGCGTTGGAACCTGTGATCAGCCGTGATATTATGAATCTTCATCACACTAAACATCATGCCACTTATATCAACAATCTGAATGCTGCTGAGGAGAAATTGGCGCAGGCTCAAGCCAAAGGTTGTTCTCTTTTTTTAAATAAATAATTGGCTAATAATTTTTGTATAATAAATTAAAGAATCATATTTTTTACACATTTAAAGTTTACTTAATTTGATTTGGCAGCAGAAGATACAAGTACAATCATAGGCCTTCTTAGTTCTATTAAATTCAATGGCGGTGGACATTTAAATCATGCTATATTCTGGTTGAACTTAACACCGTGCAGAACTGAGCCCTCCTGTCCTTTACTACAAGCAGTTCAAAAGTATTCTTTTTTGTTTGTTTGTTTTATCTTTTACTTTGGTCTTGTATTTATTTTGCTTGTGTATTATAGATCTGAGTTTTGTTTATTTAATGAATATTCATTATCTGTAATAAGTAAATGTCTGGTGAATGTTGCAATCTATTGTATGTCTACTGTCTACTCATAGTAAAACAAACTGATTTTAAGAGTATATAGTAATTTGAATCTTATGTAATTTTACTCTTTTTAGAGTTTACTAGTAAATTTAGAATTATCAAAATGGCTTTATCTATATACTAATTAACTAGCTATGTCCAGCAGTTGCACTCATGTTTAATTTTGAAAATTTTCATTAAATATCAGCATATGAAGAGACATTCATGCAGGCCGGCATGACAGTGGCGACCGGTACAAATGTTGCAATCTATTGTATGTCTACTGTGTACTCATAAACTAATTTTAAGAGTATTTATAGTAATATGAATCTTATGTAATTTTACTGTTTATAGAGTTTACTAGTCAATTTAGAATTATCAAAATGGCATTATCTGTATACTCATTAACTAGCTATGTCTAGCAGTTGCACTCATGTTTAATTGTGAAAATTTTCATTAAATATCAGCATGTGACGAGAAATTTATGCAGGCCGGCATGACAGTGGCGACCCGTGAGAGATAGCGTGTATCACAGTAGTTGCCATTGTTTTTGGATTATACTGTGCTCACTATCAGGCACAGGACAGTTTGCTGTGATACTACTACAAAAAAAAAAGTTTAACAGAAAATTCTGGATCAAACATAACTGAACCCTTCAATATACCTTGCTGATATAAGCATTTGCAGTTTGGTCCTATACATAGTTTTCTCCTTTAGATTTCAACATGCCCACAGATTACATACCATCCTCTGAATCACTCATCACACCCATTATAGTAAGTCATTGTTATCTAGCGTAATTTCTGACATACATATGTATGGTTAATGCTCCATTCCGAAGGGTCGAAGTGTGATTGTTAGACCATAATTTTCTGGCATAAAAAGCTATGAATTGCAAAAAACATTTTTCCAGCAAATAAAAAAACAATCTCTTTAGCAATTTAACTAAATAGTAGGAACTTTCCTACTAATATTATAAATGTGAAGGTATGTTCATTTGTTAACCTTTCACACTTTAACTACTCAACCAATTATCATTAATTTTTGCATACACATTGTCTATGGTGTAGAAAAGGATCTAAGGTGTTTTTCATTCAGAAAAATAGTGCTGTTCTCGACGGATAGGTCATATATAAACACAATTGTAACCATGGACAATAGCTAGTTAATATTAACATGGGTGTGAAAAATTATTAGCTATTTGAAACATACATATGTATAGAATATGAAAGAAGATACAATATGAATGAGTTAATATTAGTTGCAATAAATTTACTTCAAAAATAATTTTGTGTGTCAAGGGTATATATATTTGTTAGTATTTTACAATTTAGCATTGTATATCAATTGTCAACTTGATTGTGTACATAATAAATGTACATATTGTTTTAGCCTTTGTAACATGTAAGATCAGAAACTATTTCAGTTAATTTAAAAATACATATTAGCCCTTCAACTGGGAAGAATCTCAAATCAATAACTAAGTAAGTCATTCATAAATATAGAATGTTGCTATATATTCAGTGAAACTTATATCCAATATAGGCAACTATTTAAAAGAGATTTAATTATTTAAAAGAGTTGTGGACTAAACTTTATAATGCTAACATTATTATGGGAAAAAACTGATTTATTGTAAATGTTTATCAAGTGTAATATTGTTACATCAACATGACATTATTAGTATTGATTTCTATCCAAACAGTAAGCAGCAAGTCTGGCTCGATACTCTAATTGATTAGTTTCTATAATAAAAAAGAATGATTCATATTTATAAGTAGTTTTAAATGTCCAAAACACTTCATTTTACTAATTGAATCAAATTTTGCTGAGCTGGATATTGCCCATATGTGCTTTATTAGTGTTTGCTTGCAGCTTCACTCATGTTATTGTAGATTTGATGTATTCAGTTGGGAACAATAAATATTAAAGGCAACCTTCGTCGTTTTCTGTATATTTTCAAATGTGTTTGCAATATTTCATGATTATCAATTGATCAGGTAATATATGCGGTTTAAGTGTAACAAATAAACTCCCTTTCCAATTTACGGAACTACTTAGGATATGAAAGAAATGATTCTTCTTCTTCTTACCCCTATCCCACATAAGTAGGGTCGGTACAACATGTTTCTCATGTTGTGGTATAAGATTTGGCTTAATTTTTACGATCGGCCGCCTGCCTTACATCAACCCTCCTTGGGATTATTTTGTTGTACCACTGTATGTATGATTATTATTATATAGTTCCGAAGTCTGATGGGCTCTTTTAACCTTAAAATTTTTCGTTCCGGTTAAAAACGCAGTTCTTCCAGATTATGGTTTGCATGCAATATTGCCATTTTTTTTTCAGGATTCGTGGTTTCAGTTTCTTCACAGTAATAATAATATAATAATAGATATAATAAACCATTATAAAAATACAAAATATGAAAACTATAATAGAAAAATATATGCAAATAAAAATAGATAAATGAAAGAAATGATTGAGTTACAGAAATCTACAAACAATCTAAATTGTTATTACAAAATTCTAAATTACCTTTATCAATTATTTTCTTCAGGTGATATAGATACTATCATCAGTCTGGCACCAGCTCTAAAATTCAATGGAGGTGGTCACATCAATCACACTATCTTTTGGCAGAATCTGTCACCAAGTGGTGCCAAACCTTCTGATGTATTGACCAAAGCAGTTGAAAAGTAATTTAAAATTATGTATTCTGTTTGCATGTTGCTTCTCTTTCATTGCTCGAGTGTTTGTTACATGTATAGTTTGAAGTTTTAATTATTTTGCCAGTAACAATTAAATTTATTATATTGTATTATCCCATAGATATGAACCTAAACATTATCTACAACAATGTCTAACTGCATGCTAAAAAATTTATGAAAACAGTTTTTTTATGAACTAACAAATTTTTTAGTATTGTTTATACTTGTTTACTTGTTGTAATTATATAATGATTTTTTTAACTTATACTTCTTTTGGCGCGTTAGGGAAAAATGATGAGAGTAAATTTTTACGATGCGCGCGCACGACGTCACGAAAAACCGACACCCTGAAGTTAGCTATAGACAACTTTTTCTATTGTTAGTGTCGTTTTTTCTACAATCATACAATAAGGCGAAAGATAAAAAAAATTTAAAGAGTTTTATCTTGTTACGCCAAAGAAGTATAACTTCTAACGCGTGTACATAAGTACACACACACACACACACTTTTTTTTATTCTTTTCTATTGTTATTTTTTGAACTGCCTTTTCATATCCTTCCATCTGAAGGTTCTATGTACCTATATGTATATACCATAAACAGAAAAAGGGAGGAAATTAATTTATTTATTTCAACACATTGTAAACAAGCATAAATTTAACTTTTTGTTGAAAATAACTATTTCATTTAACATAAGGTAAGTAACATATTGGGCCATTTTAATCCGAGGTTGCAAGAGGTATTCAAAATCAAGTGGACAGTTTCAGGAGGCGCCAATTAAGACTAATTTTAATTAATATATATTTCAAAACGTTTGCAGTATAATTATTTTATACTCACTAAAGTTTTTTTTCTTCAATTTATTATATGTAGGGATGAGATTATTTTATGTTCAATACAGAATATGCTTAAATTTTAAGGTTAGACTTTAGTTGAAGTTACATGTTCCTATCATTTTAGATTAAAATAGACGTAACTATATTATCTTTCATTAGTAACAGAACAATAAATAAATACCCGAGTAATGACTTAGTATAAGATAAAATGAGATGAGAATCGCCCAAGTCAATTGTGAAAACAAACTTACAAGTTACTGTGGCATGATTACTAAGAGGAAAATAAATGTTATAATGTTTTAGAATTATATAATGTCCTGTACTTATAGTTGTTGCGAGTACATTATGACTTTTTTTGACCTCTAGTACGACTATGTTACCGATATCTTTACTACTTTATCTCCACTGACTGGTTATTTAACCTCACGTTATCGTTCTATCTCTCGGAGTTCAATTTTTAAGTAAAACAGTTGATTTTCATTTTATCGCCTTTGCCCTGTAGCACCTGACGATTGACGTCAGTGGGTTAAGAAAATATTTTTATAAATCTGATATGTTTTGACTCTTGTAAATTTCCATCTGATTAATTTGTTTACGTTTCTTTGAGTAAAACATTTATTCAGTGTTTTATGTTTTAAACTTTGCAGATATTTATAACTTGCACTTGAAAACTTATTTGATATCCACTACTTCGGTTGCGTCGTTTATCATTATTATTTTAAGAATATATTTATGTACACAATAAAACAATTTGCAACACGTCCCTTGGTCCACTTTTCCATGGCAAGAAGACACACATCACTGAAGGCGTAGGTACTGCTATACTGCTAATAAAAGTTCTAGTTTCATAAAACTTTAATGTTGTATTTAATGAAACCTATCCTTATAATTTTCCAGTAAAGGAGGGACATTATAAGATTTAAAATTTATAAAAAAGATATATCTAAATCTATCCAGTAGTTTTTGTGTGTTACATGCACAACAGTAAATTCACTCAAATATGATATATATTTAATTAGAAAATATAATATATCTATAAAATAATAAATTATCTACCAACTGTTCCTTCATCTACGTTAAACTGCAATGCATAGCTTTTTATAGGTGGAAGAGTAATTCCTTCCTGCTAATTCTCTGTAATTCAAATGCTTTCTATAGGTGAAATAATGATTCCCTCCTGGTAATTTCCTCTAATTCAAATCAGTTATAAGTGATCAGTGCATTAAATGTAGCCTAAACAAAAGTTTTTAATTGGTAAATAGGATTTTCTATACGTAATTCTAATCATAGAACATAATGTTTACAGAGACTTTGGGTCATGGGACAACATGAAAAACCAATTGGCAACATCATCAGTTGGGGTGCAAGGATCAGGTTGGGGTTGGCTCGGTTATAACAAACAGATGAAGAAGCTCCAAATCGCCACATGCCAGAATCAAGATCCTTTGCAACCTACCACTGGTAATAAAAAAGTTGTCTCTATATTAATAATCCATAATTCTGTCTGTAGATGTATTTATTATAAACTTGTATTGACATATTTGTTAATTTTTGGTCACTCATTGTTTTTGTATGTCTCGATTTCTTTCGAAAAAGGATTGACTAATTTTAAAATAAATTTTGTAGAGGGATATAAAAAATATCACTACTGTATATGGGGCAAGGGATGTACAATTCTCTTGTAAATTAGTTTGTTTTTATCAAAGAATACAATATTTATTTGTTGTGTCAGATTTTAATGATAGTTTTAATTTGTATATGGTAAGAAATACATTTTTCGATGCTGGCTGAAAAATTTCCTTTTGATGTAAAAAAGCGAGAAAGAGAAATATATAATTTTTTCAATGAAAAGCAGCATGGGTCGTACGGTGGATGACCTATGGTTATTTTGTAATAAATCATGTTTATTAAATTTTAAAAAATATGGTATATTATGTTCCCTGAAATATAAACAATTGTGTAAAAGGAGTAAAGTCGATATTTTTATCAACTAATCATTTTGCTACTGCTGTTTTTAACATAATGCTTGTTCCCCTCGTATTTTTTCATAAAAAGGAAGCGTTTTTGATTTTATAAAAAACAAAATAACGATCACTTTAGTGTAAATAGGCTATATTATATTGCAAATATTCCTATTATTTATATAATTTGTAAAAGACATAAGGAATAATAAATTTAGGGAAAGGCAAACATAATTACCTTGTAATAAACACATATCTAAATAGAAAACAAAAATGATTACTAAGAAAAATAGATAATAATTTACCCGTGGTAAACATACTGGCCGACAAAAACATATGTATACTCATATAGTAAAGAGAAAGTAGATTTTTTGCTATTTTAAAACTCTTAAAATGTATGCTGTTGCGTCAATACTAGCTGACGTAGTGGTAATCGCTTCGTTCAGATTCCATGACGCTATATTAAAACTGTGATTCATTAATTCGCATCGTCGGTTTGATACAAGATGCATAAATGGAGCACAGGATATGATTTATTTCAATGAAAAAAAGGTTATAAAATTATTGATCAGAAGAAAATTAGCGCATTTGGCTTCTCAATTATGGGTACATTATACATACAAATGAGAAATAAAATGATTATAGTTTTAATTTACGCAAGACAGATTGGAAGATGAATATCAGCTTTGATGCTGGGTTTTTATATATAGGATGAAAAAAATGAAATACTTGGAGGGAAAATAGCCTATAAATATATTAAGGATACCAAAATGTAGTTCATTTCCAAAAATAAACACAATGGATTCAAACATTTTTGATAAATCACCTGCTTGAGCTTGGAGTTAAACATGACAAAATGTGTAGTATTTTGTCAATGGAAAAAGTCTGTTACACGAATGAGTTTCTTCTAAACAATGCCATGAAATTTGATGTATAATCTCTTAGTTCAAGAAATATTTTGTATAGTAATAAGCTAAAAACAGCACTCAACAAAAGTAAATACACTACATATTTAACTTTTCTTTTTTTTCGAACTGACTACACAGTTAGCCTGGCAAGGCCTTTACAGTTTCACCGGATTACATTTATTAAACTTATGAATTGCTTAAAATGAATGCCATTTTGTGGATTCAAAAATGTATTTCTTTGTTCTTCATATAATTTTTTATAGTTGTGAATATTTAAAATCATATTTATTCTTTGGTTCTTAATTTTTATTTAAGATTGTCACCATTGTTATGAGAAGCGAAAATTGCTGCGAACTATATTTGGCAATGTTTATATGTATCAGAAAATAATAAAGGATAAATGAAATTTTGGTTCCAATTCTAGAATAATTTAAAAGTGATATATTCGTTATTCAATACTTTCTGCCTTCAAATGACTGTCCATACAAAGAGTTTCATTTGTAAGAGACAAAGAATACTAATGCAACTAATTACCAATATGTATTAATATGTTTACTGTTTATTAACTATAAAATTATTCCGCTTAGGTATGTGATGTGGTATGTTATTTAAAAAATACTGACCGTTTTGTTTTTTTTTACGTTTTCCTGGTTCTATTCCCGATCTAAGTACTTATATATCAAAATGCTTAATTTTATTTTGTTATAAAGGCAATTTTTCGTTTTAGTAACGTTAACTATTACTGATATTTATGGTATGTACTTTCCCCTCCAATTATATACGGTACTTATTTCCACTGTGTACGTAAATGAGTAATTTTTCATCACTATATATTTCGATTCTTATTTAATTCTCTTTTTCTTTTTATCAGGTTTAATTCCTCTCTTTGGTATCGACGTTTGGGAGCACGCGTATTATCTTCAGTACAAAAACGTACGTGCGGATTATGTGAAAGCAATCTTTGATGTAGCGAATTGGAATGACGTCTCCTCAAGATACGAAAAAGCATTGAAGTAATACTGAAAATCTCGACATTTCTGTCAAATCAATTTAGATGTAACAGCTTTTAAAAGTTACTCAAGAGGTCAAACCCTTTTGATTATGTGATGCTATTATAAGTTTTAAAAACGTTAAATTTAGTCAATTGTTTTATTTTATTTATTCCCCTCCGATTACTTTTTGTAGCACAACTATTATGGGAAGTATGGAGAGAATAGGATTCGTAATATAATACAGATTCTAAGATTTGAATTAAATTATATTCGGAATTGTGATAAGCTGTGCTCTTAGTTGGCTCGTTGTTTATTAGCGTTCGGGATTACGATGTGCAATTATTGAATGGAGAATATTTATGTAGTACGATTATAATTCTATTTTAATATTATATCGAAGCTGTATGGCTTATTTCCTTTGCTTTGTTATGGGTAAAGTATTTACGTATAACGGAACGTTCATGTCAAATCTGAGATGTCAAAGAACTGTGAAATCATATGTTCGTCGGTTGCTTTGTTGCGTTTTATCGCATACAAGAAAATATTAATATAAATACTTTCTTATGTATAAAATAAGAAAATATTAGTTTTTTGTGTCCTGTAGAAATTGATTAATATACGTATGTAAAGGTAAGTCGTTAAAAAAATACTTTTATGTTTAATTTTCCATGTAATCCAACTTGTGGGCAATGTTATTGATTTTTTAGCTACTAGACCTTTCTCGTTTGGTATATCAGTATCCGTAACTGAATATATAAAAGGAAGGTCTTTTAAGTAAAAGCTTATTTCTTGTCTTTTTGGTAAATAAGTGAGATATATCAATATTTTAATATTTATTACAAAACTATAAGATGTTTTGCAGACTCGTTGGAAGGTCATTTCGGTATTTAGAAATCTGTCCACGGTTATGCATTGCGCGTATCTAGGTTTTCATCTGTTTCATGTTGCTAAAATAAGGTCGTCAATACACAGATATTGTGATTATCATGTTTGATTAGAAATACAAAATTATTATGAAATAAAAATAATATAATAAGTATATAAAACTTGACATTATAAATAATGGTCCAATGTATTTTTGTTAAGTCAAACTATTTCATAGAACTTGTTAATAAGTAACTAGCATAATAAATATGTTTAGAAAAGGCAAATATTATGGGCATTCCAAAGTAATGAAGTTTAAAATAATTGATTTTCGAAAGTCACACTCCTTGCATTTGAGAAAATAAAAAATAGTATACACGCTTCAGTCTTTCAAATGATAAAATATAGGATTTGTTTTCAATTTTACCAGATATCAATATTTCGTATTTAATATTTGAAAATATTGATTATTTTTAATATTAAGTCTTTTTTATTGAGTTAGATATTCCTAATTATCCCCAAATGAAAATTATATAATTCAGAATCATTTATATTCCACGGAATTTGTATATAACTCTCAAAACTATTAACAGTCGGTAAACCATTTTGATAAATATTATAGTGGACGCTACTTTGCACTTCCATCTGGAATTGATTGACCACCACTACGTCTAAACGTGTTTTGCTCCTACACGGAGCATCTTCAGATCGATGTTGACTCTTCCGACGATGCGAGCGGGTGACTTGTTCGAATGATGGATTTCCGCAGAGTAACTCCTTCTTAAATCAAAAACCATTTTGACATTATAATATTGAAGTTTTATTATATTGAAGGCAAACTTTAATGATTTTTATTAAGTTTGTTAGTAACATTTCTTTCACTTATTAGGTGACTCCTTGCATTTTAACCATCCTCATATTATTGAATAGGAGTTATAGTATAGGAGGACTTAATTGACATTTAAAATTAACACCTAAACAACATGACTCATCTTTTTCATAATTTTTATTCTTATTACTAATTTTTGATCAAGTTTCATTCATGTATCTCTTTTAATAAAAGCATTTACTTACTTATATAAATAGATATATATATGTACTTTAAAGTTATCTTTTATGGCCTTTTTTTCCGAACTGACTATGCTATTGGACTGACAGGCCTTCACAGCGTCACTGGACTGAGGCCGAAATAAGTTTTGTATAATTGCTTGCCTGCCAAGAAAATTTGAGGCCTGACTGAAAACCAGCACCATTTTGTAACTAACATTACAGATGGTGGTATGCTGACATATCTTTTGTTGTCGATTTTCTGTATATATTTAAAGAGTTTTTTTTTGTACATCTTGCCTCTATGAAAATAAATATTTCTTTTTCTTTATTTCTATGTATCGTTTCATATGAATAGTTTTAAAACATATGAAAAACAAGAAAAGAACCACATTAATTATGTACTCTAAAATAAAATATAATAATAAAAAGGAAATACAAATAGTTTTAAAATTATTTAATTTGCATTATTTTTACAATGTATTATTACTTTTTGTTATTTTTTATTTTACATGAGATGCATATAACATTTGTCTGCATCATGGACAAGAAAAGTAAGAAAAATAGTTGATACCCTCGACCCCTAACTCTGCATATGTTATAGTTGAATATCTCCTTACATGTAGACCTAGTATGTATTGAGTTCAACTCAATAATCAAAATTTAATTGAACAATTAAATATGTAATGAAGAAAATGTGCAAGGTGCGTATTTGTTTTAATAAGTAATTTTTTTCATAGTGTGACCACACAATTTTCTTTGAAAAAACGGGATATTTTATAAAGGTCTAAATTCCTATTAGGTAATGAATAAACTAAAGGACATAAACGTATATATTAAAAATAAATAATATTATTTGGAATTATTCGAAAAAATCGATAATTCGAACAAATCAATTATCAAAGTTTCTTTTATGCAACATAATGATAAAATTGACGATATAAACAGGAATAAAATTGATTAAATCATATTGAACTAGCTTTTGCTGGTGGTTTGCTCTCTCTTTAATGTAGATTTGATATATTTCTTGTGAGCAGTACTTTTTTTATAGATAAAAGGTATATGTCATTTTCTGTACCCCTCACAATTTGTATGCAAAATTTCGCGATAATAGGTTGAGATGTTAAGGCGTGAAAGTGGAACAAACAATCGAGCAAACTCACTTTCTCATTTATATTATCAGTATGGATTGAACAACATGATTCATATATTTCTGTTTGCGTATTTGTAATGACCGACAAGTTGCAATATTACGAAACATTAATAATAAGGTACGACGTTTTAGTTAGACTTTGTACTCTTGATTACTGCGTTTTTGTGCAAGTCTCAAGATTTATAAGTTTTATTATATAAATTATTTTACGTTTCATAACTAGTTAACTAACGATTTTAACAATGTTTGATTAACATGGTTTGAGTATACTTAATACTTGTATCCAAATATATTTTGTAGCTTTGTCTTCAAAAAAATAGTAAGTCATGGGGCGTCGACATTAACGGACGCCACACCGATGGTTTATCGTATTGGCGCCACACGCGAATCCATAGCCGCGACGGTGAATGCACTCTGTAGGGAGTGAGGGCGCATCTATTATTGAGGTTCTGGGGTTATTGTGTCTGTACAATAAAATCGTTGGTCGGATGAGTCGTGGGTTTGATTGTAGATAGATAGTTGGTTGTTCAAATAGCTTTATAGTCAGTAAAAATTTCGATTTTTCTGTAAACCTTTCCTATATGTATTTATTTCTTATATGTATCGCGCTAACATAATTTTATTTTTTACTTGATTTGAATGTAGTTTGCTATAAAGTGGCCGATTCCGTAATGCATAATATTGAAGTAAGTCACTAAATTGAGATTTTTTTCACGTATGTGGTAGTCGTTATTCTCGAGTACCTTTCCATCTGTATTCAACATTTCATTGTTTTGTTTAACCTGGTGCAGATATCACGTGTCGTTAAAACCAATTAACTATAAGATACCTAAGGTTAAAACTGGTTCGGGGATTTCAACATGTCCAAAACGTTTATAAAAATAGTCTCAAGGTTTTCTGATAATCGAAGTTTATAGAAGCTTATTAAAATAAGTGAACGAAGAGAATAAATGCGTCATGTAATTTCAGGAACACATGTTTATTTGAAAATAAATTGTCCTTTAAATGGTGCTAAGACGTCCACAACAAAAAGAGGTCGATGTACGTATTTTTTCGGTAAATAAACTCGAATACTCCTTCGAGGAAATAACCTTTCCATCTCGGGGGAGATTGACGTTTCCATTTCGACTTGTTTCCTTATATTTAGTTTCTTATATCCATCTGAATACATTGTATATAATAATCTTCTAGTATTTCTATATTTATGCGAATATTATAAGTTTTATTTTATTCCTGATTATTGTTATAAGTGGTAGCGATGGCAAGGGATTGCGGTAATTTTGACAAAATAAATAGCTCAATTAAAAAATTGTCATTCGATTACTGTTCATATCAATCTTTACCTTCATTATTTATTTATGTCAATATAATATTGTATCGTAGGAATATTGTGGTGACGAACCTGCTTTTCTCGTCGGGCCGCAATATTCTTGATACTGGGTAGCCAAGGCGCTGGTTTTTGTTTGTTCTGTGTACAGCACGATTGCACGATAGGGTTTGTCGCGAATATTTTAGTTTTGGGGCTCGTAAAACCGCCAGGAAAAAATCGTAACTTTCGCGGAAGACCACTCAGAGTGAACTGTTGTATCCGAATTTGAATAATTGACGTTGTGGCGCGGATGTTCGTGCGCGTGCACCAATGGGCGTGCAGCTAGGTCCGCCAACCACATTCCTTATACAAACTATGCACAGATTATGCTCCGGTGTTTATCACAGTACAATAGATACCGAAGGCAAATGTAAAATTTAAACAATAATAAAATATATAAGAAAAAATGAACTGTTACGGCGGGTACGTAACAAATATCTTTGATACGTATTTTTGTTTTCGTATAATTGGTATATTAGAGGCAGTCTATCATTGGAACGTGCACATTTTATAATGACCGATTTTTTTTGTAGCATGTGTGCAGGTCCGTACTAATATCTAACTACGGTATTTAGTAGCGGTAATTAGTATTGTTATGATTCGAAATTGTGTGATAATTTTGTATAACTTAGACTTGAGTTTATACATGGCTTAAATTTTACGTCGCTTAAAATAAAGATATTAAAATATCCGAATATTTTCTGTGACTTACTTTTGATATTATTACTACGTTTAATAATAAAAATGTTTTTAGGTTCGCATAAAAGTATAATTTAATGCATTTTACTAGGTCTTCCCGCGAGAAAGAATGCAAGCTACAAAAGTTTTCAGTTCAATATATAATAAAAATGCTGTCGTTATAAAACGTCGAAGTTAATTTACTTTACAAAATGTATTATAAAGGAATGATACAATACTGTTATGTATTTCTATGCAATATATGCGCATGGATTTTTTAACCCATACACGATAGAGAACTTCAGTTCAGTACATGAAAGGTATTTGTTGATATTGTTATTTGTCTTGAGACAAGCATTATCGTCAATATTAATCGATCCTTTGAATATCTTCAATAAACACTACCCGTGTTATTACAACAAAGTTAAATACGTATTGAATATTTGCTTTAAAAAAGTTTGGGTACTTTCGTATTAAATGCACCGCGCTCGCTGACCGCTACCGCGCAAGCTCGCGTTATCCTTTTTCGCAAGTCTAACCTAACCTAACGAAACCGAGATAAAAGAGCAAGATGTCGAACATTCGGCGAGCGCGGTGCATTTAATACGAGAGTACCCAAAGTTTTTAAAAGCAAGTATTCAATACGTATTTAACTTTTTTGTAATTTAACACGGTACTAGATTAGGAATGGCCCGAGACTTGTTACGTACTAAGTACAGTACCTAGCTTTTGATTTGGCACATCAGGGAGAAGAGCGAGTCGTTCGGCTAAGGTCGGATTACTTTTAACTTATAAAATGGTTCCTATCTCGCACAGCGCAAGGGTTGTGATAAACAAAGATAACGCTATACGAGACTGAACTCTGACTATCGCGGTGTTCTTCCCGAGGTAATTTAAATTGAACCCGTTACATTTACGGTACTGACGATGATAGTAAGCATATATAATCCGAGAACTACCATCGCTAATCGTCACTGTCATGCCGTCATGCTGACACGCCTGGTTATAGGTCGGTTTAATAATAATTCTATTAAAGTTTTATATTATCATTAATATCGTAAAACTTTTTGTTATTGTTGGTGATACTACAGAGGGCGATATAAATTACATTATAGTCTGATTAATGACAATGTATTTTTTTATATTCAAATGGTATTTAAACTTCTTATCTGTATTGTCCTCAGAAATGGTAAGGTTATATGGAATTAAAATACATAATATCTGAAATATACTTATTTCAATAATATTATTATCGTTGTAATTAGGTCTGTGCTTATGATTTGAATGTTTGAGTTGCAAATTTACTAACAGTTTGAACTATCAATAATTTGAACTATTTGATTAATACGAACTACATTCTTGAGTTAATGTACTTAATTAATATTTATAATTTAAAATGTTTGAAGTACATATTGTAATCATTTCAGTTATTTGGATAATTTGATCCCATTCCTAAAGTAATCTCGAATATTTGTACACCCCTAGTAAAGAATTTGAAAGTGATTTTGGTCTTTAGTAGAAGAAAAGTTGCTTTGCAGACAATTTTCGAGGCATTCTATAAAAAACAATCTTGATCATTATACAATTGATATCGCATATATTAATTTTGTGCAATCAATGAAACGCTTCGGTCAGTACGATGACAATATTCTGTGTTCGTCCACTTTGCCCAAAGGGTATTTTGTGTTGTATAAAGACATGGAAAAGATCAAAGTTATAAATTATTAGTTTTTGATACTGCTTTTCGAAACAATTTCTTTGAATGAGAGTACACAATAAGGGCCTGTTCATTGTAAACAAAGATGGGTTGTTGCTTTGTGAAAAATTGAGTAGTTTTCCTCTCCATTCTATTAAACTCTTTGTGTTTGAACTCCCGCGTCTCGTGACTATATGCCAGGTTATTATGGAGGATAGAATAAACACATCGTTGGATCCTAGGCAGGCACCTACGTGAAATTATTTCTTTTTCTCGGGCGGCCATAGCGAAAGGCTTCGGGTGAGTTATGGGATTACTATGTTAGGCAATAAATGTGTTCTTTCATAGCTTAATAAATATCTATAATTTATCCGCTGTTGTAGCAAATTGTGGGTTGTGCTAGTATGTATATATATGTAGGTGGTAGAGCCAAGCTGAAGCTATTACTGGTTTCAACATGAATGGGTTGGCACGACCGGGGTAGTACCACCCTCTCAGAGAAAACCGACGTGAAGTAACAGTGCTTGCATTGTTGCCTTTCGTTCGGTCAGTGAGAGCGCCGGAGACCTACCTACCCTCCCCTTCGCCTTCCTTCTTTTCTTCCTCTTCCCCCCCCCACAGGTTGGCAACACATTTGCAACTCCCCTGGTGTTGCAAGTGTGTATGGACGGTGGTGATCATTTAACATCAGGTGACTCATCTGTTCGTTTGCCTACTATAATATAAAAAAAATATATTTAGAAGACAACAATGGTTATATATCAACAACTAGATTCTACTGGCGGCTCCGCTTGTGATAATGTAGATTTTGCCTATACGTCGGGAACAGTACTTTTTCTAGATGAAAAAGTGCCCTTGTTACAACCTATGGATACGCCCTTGCTAGGTATAACAGTTAATACATTCCATTATGGGTTGTTTTATAATGATCACCTCTAGGTACAAATGGAAAGTAAATCTATAATTTAGGGTTTGAGTATATAGTAACAAATAGCCTTTCTCGATAAATAAGCTATCTAAAACTGAAATAATTCAAATCGGACCAGTAGTTCCTGAGATTTGCGCGTTCCACCAAACTAATGAACCCACCATTTTTATAATATTAGTATAGAATATGACTTATAGACATTACATAACATTTTATTTTTATATTTACTGACTAGCTTCTGCCCGTGTCTTCGTCCGTGGAATAGTTATTTTGGGTTAAGGATAACACGCAGCGGATGCTCTCAAAAGGAAAAAATAACCTGATTTTGAAATATTCTTCATTGTTGCGCCGCTCCTATTGGTCTTAGCGTGATGATAAATAGCCTATAGCCTTTCTCGATAAATAAGCTAGATCTAAAATTAAAATAATTAAAATCGGACCAGTAGTTCCTGAGATTTGCGCGTTCCACCAAACTAATGAACCCACCATTTTTATAATATTAGTATAGAATATGACTTATAGACATTACATAACATTTTATTTTTATATTTACTGACTAGCTTCTGCCCGTGTCTTCGTCCGTGGAATAGTTATTTTGGGTTAAGGATAACACGCAGCGGATGCTCTCAAAAGGAAAAAATAACCTGATTTTGAAATATTCTTCATTGTTGCGCCGCTCCTATTGGTCTTAGCGTGATGATAAATAGCCTATAGCCTTTCTCGATAAATAAGCTAGATCTATAATTAAAATCGGACCAGTAGTACCTGAGATTTGCACGTTCCAACAAAGTAACAAACCCTCCAGCTTTATAATATTAGTATAGAAAGCACAGAATAATTTATTATTAAACGTATTACGTATTGTTTTTTTTTCTTAATTTAAATTACCTAATTAATATTGCTCCTCTCATTGCTTATCTATGTAATTTGTTCATTGTTGCTTCATTAAAAGGTTTATCAATTCTTCTGTATTACTATTATATGAAATGATTTGACTTTTTGTTTGTAATGGATAAATTAGAAAAAGAAGAGAGTAGAATATAGAATAGAAAACTCCATTATCAGCGAGTAACATGGACTATATTTTAATTTCAAAATCAATTATAAATTAACACGAGCGAAGTTGCGAATAAAAGCTAGTTTTGTATATTTTCAATGGTCTTTGGTTTGAAATAGCTAAATATTTTTGAAGCAATTATATAAATTATAGACTTTTGACGAATTTTATAACCGACTCCACACCACTATTGACTATAAAGAATATCAATTAGGGCTTTAAAACATAGTTATTAATTTAAACGAAACTTCATAAGCGGACAAACGTTAGAACGACCAACATAGCGAACACCGATATTATAAGAATATTTATTATACATTGAAAAATAACTCTTATGTAATCGTTAATAGAATCGAATAACTTATGACTCACTTGATAATTGTATGTCCCTAGAACTTTGACTATCTAAAACATGGATACTCATCATTCAATAACTATTAACTGTCTTGGAAAATAGACACACCACAAATACACAGCAGCTGTATACGATAGTGTTAGCGTTCACTCAGCCTCCATTGTTCTCGAACAGAATAGGTTTTCTGTGGAACCTCGTTCTTTGTATCTCAGCTCTCGTGTACGGTCAGATGTGGTTTATTGGATAAAACTTTATACATTTCGCTTCAACTGCGGTTTAGATTTCTTAGAGGCCGGTTCAAGCGTAAATTGTTTATACTCGTATACTACATTAGTTTTTCCTTAAATCATTTTCTTCTAAGTGCTTTTATATACATACTAACTTTAGTTCCCGGCTTCGCTTGTTAATTGTAGATTTGACCTATACTTCAGGAACAGTATTTTTTTATGGATGAAAGGTTCCCTTTTCTGTAGACGGAGAACTGGTATGCAAGATTGAATGATGATTGGTTAAGTAGTTAAGGCGTGGAAAATGTAACAAACAAACCCACATCCGCATTAGTATTATTAGTAAGGATAAGGATATTAGCTGATAACCGCTCACTTCGTTGGGTATCATAGAAATGGCAAATGGTCAATCGAATCAAAAAAATGAAGTAGTCTAGAACCATAAACTATAACATTTATTACAAGATAAAGATAATCAATAGGACACAATTTAACACACGTACATTTAATTTTAAACTAAGCATAGCTTGTATTATGTTAACCGTTATTGACTACGTCCGGTACCGCTGCGACACACCCGAGACGCGAGACTGCAACGCCTCTGGAGAATTGACGCTGGCGCCACCATATTAGATCCATCAATTCTTTACATAAATAAGAGCGATTATATAGAACTGATGTATTACGTAAATAACAATAATTAGATTGTTATTATTATTTTTGTGTTACTAAATTATTTTGGGGAAATTTGAGTAAATAGTAATTGCTTTGACTTCCACCGTTTGTCACATAAAAGGGCAAGATGTCGTTGTTCTGCACGCGGACTCGCTCCATCGTCACAAGCGCGCGAGGTCACTTTGGAGTTCCGCGAGTCTTACGGCTTCCGCGATACCTGCGCGACGATGCGCCGCAAAAGCGCTCCGTCTTCCACGCCGGCAACGGCGACTGGAAGAAAGAAGAAAGGCCCTTCTAAGGGCCAAACTGACTCCGCGTCTTCACGACGAACCGACGGAAGCCTGCCTAAGGATCCTGCCGTCGCAACAACCTCATTGACTCCTGCCACAGCCACCGAACTCAGCACCAACGTGCCTGAGCCGTCCAAGACGCAGCCTCAGGGGGCGCGTCTTCCTCTTTATAGTCAAAGTGACATATATAGGTTGAAAGGAAAGTTTTGCGATCGTGTTTTATTGTTGTTACATTCTTGAATCATTTTATTTGTTAAACACACTTACACGTACACTTCCTAAATAACAGACATAGTCCATTGCAGTTTTTATAGCCTAGTTATAAAAGAGTAAGTTCGTAAGCATTAAATATCGTCTATATAAAACATACTTGCTGACTCTCCGCTCGTCTATGTGCGGCGGTCGTAAAGCGGAATCAAAGAGGGCTGCAGCCTGTGTTTAAACGAGCTCGTGTCTGCAAGCTGTTTTACACCTGAATTATTTTCAACCGTGAAGTACGGTACGGGGTTCCCTTATTGCCGTGAAATGTTAAAAGTCTTGGCAACCTTCCAGCAGAGAGTCCTTTTTATTATGGTTTAATAATATTTAATATAAGTAGTATATTACTACGCCGTGGCTCTATTCGGGTTGAAAGAATGATTTAAGATCTGTACATATAATATCTATGTAGAACTAAATAGCTTTGTGTAAATAATTGAGGAATTAATTAAACAAATATTCAAGAAAAGAAAGTATGGATAATAAAAATAAAACAGTTCAGCTTAAATGAAAATTTAATAAAAGCCTTACTTTGTTAAGCGTAATTTATCATATTTAAGCGATGTCTTTTATTAATTACTCAACAAAAGTTTTATTACTTGTCTTCTTAATTAGAAAATATTGTCGTTGAAGATGTCATACCTTCATAAAATTAATATGGATTTATGTTCTTGACAGTCTGCTTTGTTTAGAAGTTAATATAATCTTTTAATACGTGGAAAACAAAGAGATTATGTCTTTCATATCCATAGATAGCGAAGTAGAAACCGTAGGCTTAATGCAAGACCTCAAATAAGAACTTATTTTGTACTGTACTGTAGTGTAGATTGGGATTGTGAATGTGTATAATGGTTATTTAAAAACAATAGTATATGAGGCATATAAAATCAAAAACAGCTAAGTGCATAGAGACCAAATTTGCAGGAAACGAAAAAAATGTTTATCTATTCTCAGAGTTGGAGTTTTACTTATATTCAAAGTTTCAATTTTAGGGAGTGGCATAGGCTATTGATTTTGCCTGCCTATGGCCATCAGCTCTAAAAGAGAAGTTCAAGAAATAAAAAAAAATGCGATAATTCCTTAACTGTATTTTATTCTTGCTTTACTTCTTATTTGATGACTTGGTTGTATTAAATGTATTTGATCCCAAAATCAATTTTAAAACGAAAATTAAAAGGCTTTAGCTGTATTTTATTTTTTGTAGGAATTAAATGGTGATTTGCAACCAATAAGACTAGATGGCTCCATACTCAGTTCATTTTTAGAACTTGTGGCACTTAGCTGTCTTTGATTCTATATGCCTCATATGCTGTTATACAAAGTTAGGAGACGAAAGTATCACCGCTATATCTATTCAATCTATAATTCAGAATTGTTCATATTGCAGTGCTCTCATCCCATTACTAGCAGCGGCAATGGTTAACAGCAGTCCCTGGTTCATGAGACGTTTCAGCTTGGAGTATTAAGACTGGCTTGATGACAGTATAGCGTAACTAACGTGTGGGCACTATTGAATGAAATTTATTTTTTTATCACAGCTATTTCACAGGCTATAAATGAAAATCTTCAAGACAATGGACATACTGTTATTGAAATGATTTGTGGCTACTATACTATACCAATTGTTTACGTGACTGACATTTTCTTAGCTTCTGGGTCACTACAACCCTGCTAAGAATTTTCATCTACGTATGAATTCTGTAAATTATATTTTACAAGCAACCATGCGAAAAGTTAGAGCCATACAAATTCATATAATTCCATTTGATAAATTATTTTACATTTCACATGAAAAATAGCATTGACGCTTGAAATATTCTATGCCTACTATGGAGTACTCATTATAATAGGTTCTACATAGCTATCTGCAGAGATAATTTCAATTCCCGTGTACTGCACCTCTGTTTGCTACTTCATAACATGAATCTCAGTGTAGAGCATCGACAGCAAATAGCTTGTCTCTCAGTGTTTTATAGATTACGCTTTGGACAGTGTGCACAGGAATTACATGATATAGTTCCACCTTCCCCATTCCATCGGAGGACGACTAGACGCCGTAAGGGCTTCCACTCTTATGTGGTCGATATTCTCGAGATTCGTACGAAGTGATTTACTCCTACGTGTATTATACGTATGGCTAAGGTGTGGAATTCACTCCCGGCGTCTGTCTTCCCGTCATCATATAACTTGGGAGTATTCAAGAGTAGAGTGAACAGGCATCTAGCAGGTAAGCGCGATCCATCGTCGGCTTCATCGTCACGTACAATCAGGTGAGATTGTGGCCAAGCGCACCTCTGTAAAACATTTTTTTTTAAATTAATTTTAAAAGTAACTTAAAATGTACGTAAATTCTTGATACCAATGTAACTTTTAGATTCGAGAACCCTTCACTAATTTCAATACGGTCGGATTTATGATACACGTTTAGTTTATCTTTAGAATTTCTTCTAATAACGGATGCATGGACCCAGTGGATATCAGCGTTTTATATTAGAGTTCTTATTAATTCATACATGTGTACAATTTTTCATTTGTCATTGGACAAATTTAAGGGACACATTGTAAGTTAGTAGATAGAAAAAATGCTTTTAGACGTCGTATCTATTAAGAAAAGTTCCAAAACTCGTCGCAGTCTGATCTCATTTAATAACTTTCCCAAAAATATGGGCTAATGAAATAATTTATATTCAAACCGCATAAAGACATACCCTCGGGTGGTTTTTCAAACGCCTTATCAATTTTCCATTACTTTTAACTTGCCTAATAATATTCTACTTACGTCTCGCTCTTTTAAAAACTTTACTGGACTTGTGGTTATGCTTTGACATTTGTTATTAGGAGTAGTCCAAGGTATTTTCAATGTTGTTATTTGGGAGTAAGGTTCATATTCAGTAAGCGTGTTTCTATAAAATGTTAGGTGTTATATTGTGTGCTTAGCCGGGTTACGTTATTAGAGTGTTGTCCTTCTTTATTGGAATATACGGGGCATTCGATGTCTATCTTTAGTTTGCAGCCTCCGTCATTATTTGTGTCGTGTTTACAGTAAATACTTCAAGCGATATGTTATATTTTAAATTACAAGGTTCGTTTGGGAAGGACCATATATGATATTAAATCCTCACTGGGTCTCTTATTTCTTATAAATTAGACATTTCTTTCTAATAAAATTCATAAAAATTCTTCAGTTGATCATGACTAATTCTTAGCGTTATTTTTGTGTATTCATCTGTACTTTATAAGGCATGAAAGCCACAGTATGCTCTTTCACTAGATTTCTTTAATTTTTTCCTGTAGTTTATGACTTAAGTAAGGATTTGGTCGGAAAAAGTTTTCTTCTAGATTATATTTTTTATTCGCATTAAAGGTGTGCTTTTAGCTCCGAAACAAATGCAACTCGACGCAATTCAGCATTACGATATCTCTTAATTTATAATTAGCGACGTTTTTCGGTTGCTAAATTAATTGTTGATTGAATTTCAATAATATTGTTTAAGTAGTGAAAGTACGTAAGAGTAATAAACAGATTTTCTATGTGAGTATTGCTCTCATTTAAGCTTCTACTTCGGTTATATTCAATGGGGTGTATATATACTTCAATGTTAACTTATTTAACCCTTCCTCTTTTAAGCCACATCTCCTAACTAGAAATATTTAATTCACTTGCTTTACGGATACGATTACATTTGCTTTACACTATACGGATACGTTCATGTCATCGTAAAATGGGATGCACTAGCTGGAGGCGTCGCGAAATAATACATTTCACAGCGATGGAAACAGTTATAAAATGTTATAGCTTTTTGTTTTATGTATTTTAACTTCATATTTACTGATTTAAAGAATAGAGTTTATTTAATTCGAAGATAATATAAATGTTTTAATCTGGCCAGTATTTCTTTAAAACATATTTTGTGAACGCATTTTGTTTATTTATGTTCGTATCTGCTTATGAATTGCTTTGTCTTCAGTTATTTATTATATATAAATTATATTCTTGTATTCAATGAACTTTTCCATGTTTGGTACATTATAACAACTTTTATATTATCTGTATTTAATGTATTCATTTATGAATTTAATTTACATGTAAGTTTTACTAATGTAAAAAATATATAGAATAATTCGTTAAATAATAAGATTAGAACGTTCAAATTCTGGCAAACTGATTTTTGTATAGAATATACTGTACAAATATTATATTATACAAATAAGATATGTTAAATATGACAATGACTTAATTTATGGTACTTCGTTCCCAAAAAGTCATTTAACATGCATCATGGTTATTAGAATTAATGAAATTTTCAATCTGTTTCAGATGTCCTCATAAATAATTTACATTAAGAGGTAAGTGGCTACATTCGTCTAAATATCGACGTAATAAATTCTTCTTCTTATAAGCAAATGTAATTTCGTTCGTATTTTATAATAGAGTTAATTTTAAGGGCCGCTAAATTCTCTATGAGTAAGAAGATATCCAGTTATCCATACGGGAATATGGATTTGATAAATGTGTAATTATTTTCAGTGGAATTGTTTATTTTTAAAAGGATATAACATTATAACATTGTTAATACAGTCATTATTATAATTTAAAATACCTCATGTAATTTTATAAATTACTTATCCGCAAGCCTAAATCTTCTACATTTATATAATGAAAATACAGTTCCTTTGAGGATGAATCACGTGAAAACTACCGAATGTAGTATATAATACTATGACCTATGATATACTATTCGATGCAGAATTTTGCGTAGTTTGCGTGGTTCTATGCTACTTATTTTTTAGTTTCGATTAATTCCTTGTGATTTTTTAATTGGCCAACGATATGTTCAAGAATTATTTATATATTTACTTATAGAACAGTATCCAAATTAGCCTTTCCCGTAGGACTACTTTCATTACATAATCTTGTATTGATTATACTATAATATAGTCATGTCACAAAGCTTTCATCATTGGATTTTTTTGGAACTGACTACGCTATTGGACTGACGGGCTTTCACAGCTTTCCGGGACAACTAAGGCGAGCGCTTAAGGCCAAGGGTGCCAGAGTGGCTGAACTTCGGCTTGGATTGTTGCTTTGGATACAACACCGCGAATCATTGGATCATTTTCTTAAAATTATATACGAATTCTTAACCACATATCAAAGAGAATTTATCTATATCAATTTATACAACATTTACAACGGAATATCGATCACCTCGTAAACCGAACCAACTAAGCAAATAATACCGTGTAAAAATGCCTAAAACTGTATCCCAAATAATTCTATTCATAAGTAAGCGTAATGAAAGTGTGATAAATTACTACAGGCTCTGATCTGCTCTGTCTGACACCGATTTAAGAGATAAATTTGTACTCTGATACATTAATTAACCTCCAGCGGTCTACAAGCCCATTTGGTACTCAGGTGTCTACGCTAATTGGCTTCGTATTACGCCGCAAAATGGTTGCCGCTTATACGATTTATTGTTTTGAAATGGTTTACGGGCGTGATTAGTGTTGCCCAAATGCAAGATCAAGATGGGAATTATTAAATTCCATTATCTGGTAATATATAATTAATCTGGTAGTATGCTGTAGTATCCAGTGGCAAATTGTACTGGTGGGTGTAACTGTTTCATATGGAGTTCTGCGGTGGAGCCAAAGGAATTTGTCTGCAATTCGATACCTCCTTAAGTTTTTCGATTGTCGGTGTTTTTAATGCGTATTTCGTTAAATTTGCTAGAAAGAAAGTATATATAGTACTATACTTTTATCACATATATATTTTATGTATGTAAGTAAAACACTGCTTAATAAATATAATATTCAATACAACAGCTTTTAGTGTTATAGCGATCAATTTTGTTGTTAGATGAAAGGAATTGTAGTTTTACTGTTCTTCAATACTTGAAGGCAAGCGAGACACGACTCCCACTCTATCTGACACACCGTTTATCCCCACAATTTTTTGTCATACGAAATTTTTTGAATTTCAAAGTCCTCCCATAATACGATTCACTTTAAAAATACTTAAAAAACCATTGATTGTCTGTAAAGTCGGCTTACGGACGATAATTTTACGTGATAACAACTCGGACGCATCGGCTGATGGAGTGGAAGAGAGATAGATGCGTGAGAAGCCGAACGCTCAGGCCGATCGCGCATCACTGTCGCTTATTCCGCGCTCGGCTCAGACGGAATGTGACAATGAGTCATGCTTTTTTGTGCTTGCAGACGACGTTCATAGATTTATAAGACGTTATAACGTCAAAAGATATAATACCTAGCCCGAAATGCACTATCTCGCCGCGATAGGTTTTAAACTTCAGAGGGGTACTATGAGGTTCAACCGACAGATTTGTATCATAACATGAAGTGCAGACGATGTGCTGTTAAAAATATCAGCAGTCAGATGCCAAACATTTTATAAATAACTTCGTAACTGTAGTCTATGAATCATACAGAGTATCACTGGTTATACATAGTTTATACGTATTAAACTCAATGTAATTGTTTTGTTACGGGTATTATGTTACATTAGATCATAAATCTGGATCGTGCACCGAAGTGTACTTTTCCTGTTTTTTACGCCGCAATATGACGTAAGCTACAAATGTTATTTATTTTTTCTGTGATACTTCCTTTTAATTTTTTATATTTTTATGGTATTACTTATCTGATTTTACTGTTTATTGTTTTATTTTTTCCATATATAACAAACAGTTTTACAAATTATATTATAAATTGATAGTTTTATCCATTTTATTTTACATTAATACACACATGACTTCGTTAAAAAAATACAGAAGTAAAACAAACCATGGATAGTAAATAAGCTCGTGCAATTTTCGATATTATGTTAGACATAAATTTGTTTTTTATTATTGATGTATCTAACATAATTATAAAAAAAAATGGATGATAACATTATAACGTATTAAATTCGCAAGTTAGATGGTTAAGTAATTTCTAGAATGTTAATATATAATCTAATGAAAGCGTTATATAGAAATATCTTTTGACTTTGAAAAACCTACGTTTTTGGAGAACATTTCCAATCCGTCTGATTTATATAAAAAATCCCACCAAAGCTTTGTTCATTTAATTAACATAAAAATATTTCTGATTGTTTCACGAAGAATATTTTAAGATAACATATAATCACTAAAGAGGTTACATATAAAATAATATTAATAAACATTGAATTTATTTCTCTTACTGTTTGTTTTTAACAAACTTTCCTTTTTTTTTCGAACTGACTACGCTATTGACCAAACAAGGTCTTAACAGCTTCACCGGACTACTAAGGTGAGCGCTTAAGGCACTCAGCCGATTTTATTTTGACAACTAGCTCAAGGGTGCGCGGCACACCTCGGCTTTGGCTGTTGCCTGATACATGCAATTCGCGACCTATCTGAGCTAACCTAAGCTAAGCTAACTATTCATACATATATGACTTGTTGAAACATATGTGTACCAATCATACATAACTCAATAACTCTTATATATATTTCGTATCGGATAATATTCTGAACTATTTCAGTTTGATAAGGGAAAAAAGATAAAACCCTTCCACTTGCATGTGTAAGCGTGTATGCGTGCACGTGTGTGGAGGTGATATGTGTAATGTTGTCGCAGTGATGTAAGATTTTGTGTTACTGTATCGCGCGAGCAGCGTACTCAAGGGCTCCACGCCGAGGGAACGCAGTTGCCGAGGAGGGCCTAGTCTGTCTCTTTCTTTTGTTTTAACTAAAAACAAATGTTTCAATATGTTTAAAACAACAATTTTCTGACAAGATATCGAAGTGTCAACTACTAACGTCCAATATAGTGCGAATTGTTTGTTCTAGGAAACATATTATGACAACTGATTTATGCTTCGCATTTAAAAAAAATACAAGTTGAATGTGTCTTAGTGGAAACGGAAAGTAAGGACTAACTTAATTAGTAATCGGTCTGATCGAGATTAACTTTAATTCATGGCTTATTGAAAAAAGATAAGAACTCTAGTACAACATTTGGTAGCAATAATAAAGCGGTTGAAGCGGCTGAGAAGTAAAATGCGGAATAACAGACCTGTATATAGAAAGACTCAATTGATATCGTAAATTCTATAAAAGTCGGATATTACAGTCGCCGTTCCGTTTTTAAACGCCAATTTCCTTTCCAGACAATAATTAGATTCACGAACTGTCGGGAATTAGGAGCTGTGTTAATAACTCTGTCGGGGAAAACCTATTTTTAACGGTACTACAAAGTTTTCCTCTAAGGTTTTCTGTTTCTAAATAAGTTGATATTTTCTCGTCACGTCTTGCGATGAAATGTACAAAATCGATTTATTCAAAGCGAATTTCTGCCAGTAAGTAGCGTCGGATGAAAAAAATTCTTCTTTATTTTATGCGTAGCTTTTGTCTGCGGGAATAATGAGTCTGGAAATAAATATAGGCATAAATTTGTAAGATTTACAGTAATATCTTTTATAGGCGTTTCACGAATATAACTTTAAACTCTATTTGAAATAGTTTCGTGGTTAATTGAGTATATGTTAATTGTTTAATTTAATTTTAAAATGTTAATTAATAACTTTAATAAGTCACAGCGGAAAATCACTTTCACTACAATCGAAAATCATCGCTGATGTCATTTTCAATGATGTAACCAGCACATATTGGTAGGTTCATCCATCGGGCCGTGGACGCTAATGTGCTGGATATTGTGGATTGTAATTTAAAAATGGCTATGAAAGATCAGAATAAAGTCACCATAAAGGCAATAACCTCAATGAGAAATCCGATATATAATAGTTAAGTAGAATACTAACAATAGTTATAATTAATAAAATAAACGATGCAGAAAAAACGTGCGGACCAAGTTTGCAGAAATAAAGAAGAAGAAAAAACCAGCACATGTTGAATTATGGGCCTTTGTACTAGTGCTATGACATTCGTATAATTAAGATATCTTTACAATATTTTTCTTTTAGGTAACCCTGCGACGCCAATTTTGGAGAACTGTGCTTGCTTTTTGAGAATTCTCCGTGCGCTTGCTATAATAAAGATATTTTTCTTTTTCTTTCTAATATTTTTGCCATATGTATATGATAGGATATAGACAAACGCTATTCTTTCTCCAGATAGCCATGCCGTATTATTGTCACGAGGAATTTAAAAGAATTAACTTCAATAAAATTGGATATTGTGTGAAATTTGAACGTGTGAATGGAACTCGTGCATGTTTTATTTTAATTTATGCACTTATTAGTAACATTCCTAATCGAACCGAGAAGTGGCTGAAGCTAACAGAATAGAAAACGAATGCCTAAATTTATAAAATCTTGTACTGATAATACTTCTCTAACCTTTGCCCTATTTGGATGTATCGCGTCTGTCATCGCCTCACAGGTGGTCTCTGTGTTTATGTATATCTTTTACCTTTGACATGTTTTATGTTCTCTCCCTGTGGGATACCTGTTTAATGCTGAGATAGCTTGTCTATGCTAAAATATGTAAACGTAAACTAATTAACTGAAATGTGATTCGGGCAATCGTTAAAAAATTATCTATTTGAATAAGGTAATCTGTTGTAAAAGAGTTTTGTCACACTCTAAGCTACTGTCAAGTGATGATTTATGCTATTACTTTAAGTATAAAATAGTGATTGTTGCCGAAATCTTTATGTTAATTGTATTAAATTAAGGTTTGTCATATTTGAGACTGATTATAACTAGCTATAGATTTAGATATCTTTAATATCCGTTGATCTATATGTCTATTTATAGATATTTATGTTATAGAAGATGGGGTCTGTAGAAATTTTCAATTTTAGAATAATAGGTAACTCACAGGGCTTGGGAAAGACTCTATGACATTAAAGTTTCATTAAGGTATTTCATTGATCAGAAGTAATTTTTAACTAATATTAAAACTTACATAAATTTAAACTGAAGTCATGTTATTACGCTATTTTTATTTTATTGTATTCTATATAGTATCTGACCCGTGCCCACTTTGTTTGGCGGTAATAGGCATTATCAAGCTACACTCAACTTTCTAGAACTCAATCAAATATCTGCCATCGTTAAGGCAGCGTTCGTAAGAAACGTTTTACCATTTTTTCTCTGACTCCTCAGATATTACCCCATACAACCTCACAAACGTTACCTCTTTATGATATTAGTATAGATAATATAATTAGTTAATAGCTTCTGCCCGTGACTTCGTACGCGTTGAATAGTTATTTTGCGCTAAAACGCAGCGGAAGCTCTGAAAAGGAAAAAATACCCCGATTTTGCAACATTCTTCATTGCTGCTCCGCTCTTATGGATCTTAGCGTGATGATATATAGCCTATAACTTTCCCTGATAAATCGGACCAGTAGTTCCTGAGATTACCCCTTACAATGTCACGTCACAAACTCACAAACTTTACCTCTTTTGTAATATTAGTATAGATTAGATAATATATAAATTTTATAGTTGTTATAATTAGGTATAATGAAGTTGTAATGCCAGTACAACCGCATAGATAATATGACCGATGATTACATATTTCAGTTAGTTAAAATTCGAGTAATAGGGTTCAATTAATAAATAATATGGGTAAGTGACGACAATAAATGATTCATTACATTTGCAGACGAAGAAAAATTATGACTAAGAATATACAGCGCTTTAATGCATGCATCATACGGGAACAGAAAAGCTGGAAGCGGCACTCGTCCAGCTATAAAGTGACGCAGCGATTCTATATCTGCGAAAAACAGTCAACTTGCACAGTCGAACGAAATTTCCAGTCCAAGTCAATGTAACTATAGTAGCGATACGTTTTGAGATTTAGTTTTATCCTGTTAATTCGTGCGTCACAGGCGCGACTTTAAGGCGCCGCCTGTCTCAATCCTTAACGCTACCAGACGCTCATACATGGGGTGTAGACACTATAATTTATTAAAGGTAACCTTGACCTCGTTATGACACTTTGTAGGAGAATGTCTATTTAGAACATTCTAGAATGATATATACAATTTAAACAGTTGCGGTATAACGAATGTATTCTTTCATAAAATTAAGACAATTTGATTGCTGTCTTTTAATCTACGTCTAGGGTAAGTTCTTGTATTTATCTAGTGAATGTAGTTTGTTAAACCTAATATATTACAGAAGACGGACTGCAATTTCAATCTTGATCAAAGACCCTGATCAGTATATAAAATTAAATTCATCAATATGTCAGTTTCGTAGCTTTACATTGTCTAGTTTTATTAATATTGACCTATTTTTTATATATAACTAGCTGTAACCGCAGACCCGCGTGGTTTAAAAAAAATTGTATTATAGAAATATACAATTGTGAGACCATTTACAAATATAGAAATATTCTTAAAAACAATTGTAAATACGACACGCACGCTATTTACAGTAACATGTAACGTATACATTAGATATATAAATACTAACAGTGTATCAAATTAGGTTTATCATCAGCAACATATTTAGAACCTTAACCCGGTGGGTTAACCATATAACTATATAACCATATACCACCATATAACTACCTCGGTGCTCACTTACACTGTATAAGGAACTAATGAAACAATGATTTAAAGATAGATAATGATATAATATGTTATAATGTCAATAAGTAATACGTTTATGGTCTAATATCGTATTAGAAATACGCCTTCTATCTTTAAAATTACTATTAATAATTATAATGTTGAATTGTTAACAATTAATGAGCTGACGTCTTGAAATCTTGCATAATTATAAATCAAGATATAAAACTTTATATTTATCTAAACAGTTTTTAATATTTGACAATTTAAATAGTGCTCATTGAACTTGATACAATATTCTTATATATTACTATGGTTACTATGTTATGTAGACGAAAGCGCGGTAAATAAACCAAAATGGCCGCCAAAATGACCAAAAAGACAATATAATTCAAATTATATACATAGATACAGATATATGAATTTCAATTATATTAATTCTTGGAGTCCAGTACAACGCACGTCTTATGCACATGTGACACATGCACAAGTGAACAACATATTTTTGCTAAATTTCATGCGGACGAAGTCGCAGGTAACAGTTAGTCTAATAATCTTAATTACTTCCTATAAGATCCGCCATCGTTTTGGAGATAACACTCTGGACGAAGCCACGGTTAACTGCTAGTCTAAACTAAAAAAAGACTAAATTACTTGTTATATTGACTTCTATCTGCCGGTGAAAATCGTTCCAACCGTTTTGAAGTTAGCACTGTGGACGAAGCCACGGTTAACAGCTATTCTAAATTAAAAAAGACTAAATTACATATTGTCTTCTATCTGCCGGTGAAAATTCCGTGTAAAACGTTCCCACCGTTTTGGAGTTAGCATTGTGGACTAAGCCACGGTTAATAGCTAGTTTAATTTAAAGTAGCCTAAGTAACCCGATGTAATTTCAGCTATCAGTCACTGAAATTCCTATCAAAATCGGTCTTATCGTTTCTGAGATTAACCGGGATCTAACTTTTTAAATTGCATTCTTGTTATCAGTAGCGTATACTATCATACCCACATAGTTATTTTATTTTGATATTACATACAGACACTTCATTTTTATTATATGTGTAGAAGACGAGTATAGATGTAGTAGTATAGAATAGATTTTTTAAATTACATTTTAACGGCTGCAGTTTATACATTAAAGAAATTATTACATGACTATTGTTGTCAACAGGTAAAATAGAACATTTCCTCTTGAACTAGATTGATTTATTTGGTTTTCTCCGTCATTTATCGTCTAAAATAGTTCAAGGTCGGGTCGAGCGTCTCTTCCTGTTCCGTGCAAATGGATCGCTTTGGTGTCAAAGTGTTTTCTCATTAGAAATTTAAATAGTTACATCTGCGGTTTTAAACATTCGAGAACTGTATTTTAGGATTTTTTTTTAAATATCATTGGAGGCAAACGAACAGTTTGGTCACCTGATGTTAAGAGATCACCACCGTCCATAAACGCTAGCAACACCAGAGGAGTCGCAAGTGCGTTGCCAGCCTGGTTGGGGGAGGGGGGAAGGAGGAGGAGAAGGAGGGAGAGGTGAAGTGCATTTGGTCTGAATTCGTCAATTTATAATATGCTTTCTATGATTATTTCATTATTACGGTAGGTTAGGGACGAAATGGAAAATAAACGAATTAACAAAGGGTCTCCAAAGGAACTACGTTCCACCTTTGCGTGTTCCTTAACTGTGCGGGTAGAGCAGTGGATACTTCACGTTGATTGGCTGCCGTTCGCGACTGAGTGGCGCCAACAGTAATATTGTCTGAAACATTATTTTAAAACGAGGGAAACTGGTCGTTTAGTTGTTCATTTGGGTCGGTTTTTTTTTAGTTTTCACATGTCGTTCATTATTTGTTTACTGATCTGTAGGGGAGGGGTTTTTCCTTGTGTTATTTGCACTTTTTGTTGTATTTTATATAGGGTTATTATTGTTAGGAATAATGTAAAGTTTTATTCGTAAAATATTTACTTTATGGGCTCGTAATAAAGATCTGGAATACAAATAACAGTGACTCTACGATTTGCATCAATATAACGTGGGCCTAATAGCTTGGATTTATATATTACTTTGAGGGGTGTAATAACATCATAAGACTCGAGACACCCAAGCCAATCTCACCTGCACCTTGCTGAATAACGAACGAGGCAATGGCGAAAGCGGGGTGGTAAGGTTTTACAGCCTGACTGAGTCGCAACGATCATGTATATGGCGAAAAAGCCTGTCATAGTGATTCGCTTCTGCGGGTCGCGTTTCGAGATCAGCTTGTGCATATCCAGCTTTTTGCAGGCCGTCATGATACCGGCGACCGGTGATGACCAGTGTGTCACTCGGTGGTCGCCATTGTTTTTGGATTGTACTGTACTTACCATCAGGCATAATGCAGTCATTTTGCCTGGACTGGTTGCGTGGTTTCCTATATGATTAGAAAATTGCCACTACAGGCATAACAAAATCTCCTCAGTCGTGGCTCTGATATTATTTCAGACGTTACAGTTTGGCTGAACCATTGTACTAATGGCCGAATATAAATTTGAGGAAAACACAACCCACCTGAATGTATAGATACTACAATTTTTCACGGTATATATGGTGATCGTGGATTTAATCGTGGCTCGATCTACCATGTCTTAAACATTATATACTTGGATATTTAAAACTACTGTTAACACATGCTTAACGAGTGTATTCTTAATTAAACTAGGTATATCCTGCGAATTCGTTCTCGTGAAACTACTTATTTTTTAAATTTCAGACGTTTTTCTTCATATTACTTACTAATTAATCACCA
>MU159188.1:0-52982 GCA_015888305.1 Antheraea pernyi
GACTAGATGTTAACCGTGGCTTCGCTTGCCGTGCTATCTACGAAACAATTCGACCGTTTTTACGGAACTTTCACCGGCAGATAGCGGACATTATAAGAAGTAATTGAAGCAATTTAGCTTAGACTAGCTGTTAATCGTGACGTCGCCCGGAATGCTATCTCCAAAACGGTTCGATCGATCTTCAGATCATTTTTACTGACAGATAACTGATCTTATATAAAGTAATTTAAGCAAGTTTAGTTTATACTTGCTGTTAACCGTGGCTTCGCTTGCAGTGCTATCTACGAAACAATTCGATCGATCTTCAAATAACTTTCACTGGCAGATAGCTGATCTTATAAAAAGTAATTTAAGCAATTTTAGTTTATACTAGCTGTTAACCGTGGCTTCGCCCGCAGTGCTATTTTCAAAACGTATGCTAAGACCAATAGGAGCGGAGCACTAATGAAGTGTGTTTCAAATCGGGTGGTTTTTCCTTTTGAAATCTTCCGCTGCGTGTTAGCGTTAGGTCAAACTATTCCACGTGGACGAAGTCGCGGGCAGAAGCTAGTCGTTTGATAATTTTGTAAACCATGTAGCAATTCATCTAAAGGCATTTAACGGGCTTTGAATTTACCGTGACTCTCTGACTTGTACCTAAATCATGACTATGCAATCTTTGTGACCATATATAGGTAATTCTCATGCAACACGTCAAGGGACAGGGAAGTGACTCGTATCAAATTGCGATTACTTCTCTCTCCTATTATATTGCTAATTCCGAATACATTTGTGCGAAAACAACAAAATTGAAAAAAGAATCATACGCGATGTCGTTAGATTTCGCTTAAGTTTTATACAGGCTGTACAATACGTAAGAACGACGTCTGCGAATATTAAAAAGAAAATGGGATATTTTTTGCTTCAGTGATTTTGCAGTCATTTTTTTTACTGCTTGTTACGTCATCACCGCATATTATTAAGCAAAGTCCTTTACCACATCTGCCGGTCTGTCTGATTGCGATAAACTCAAAAACTAATGAACGGATTTCCATGCTGTTTCTACCAGGAGATAACGAGGAAGATTTGAGTATATAATGTGTCATGGTTTTGTGTAAAGTGGTCAAAATTTAACGATTGTTGGAAACGTAGGAAAAAGTCAAGCCGTCGGGGTAATTTATATTGTAAACAGTACGTATTGTATTTACAAATACATAATTACATGAAATTAGAAATTAAAGTAATATCATATGATTGAGCAACATTGTATAAAATTTCGTTTTTTTGCTACTAAAGTTCGAGGTACTTTTATTAGAAATATTAAGTATTAATAATCTCTCTTTACTTGCACTAATTCCTTAATTGTATTCATAAAAGTATTAATAATGAACAATAAAAACACTATAGCAAAACTAATAGACGTGTACAGTGAACGTTTTATACCGATAAACGAACTGTTCTTGTCATCGGTAAAATACTTACTATTATACATTGGTTTTTTGTCCTTTATTCTCGACCTATATACTCGTTATCTACAAAACTTCCTGATCTATTCCGAGCATAGACGAAATTATATAATTACATGCCTGCTGGATATCATAACATCTAAATGCCTCTAAAGCGGGATTATGCTAATACTTGAAGATAGCAACAAAACAGGGCAACGGGTCACTTATTGGCGAACACCCGCGGCTATATGTTCACTCGATATTGTTCAATGCTATTCGTTCTTTTTAATGTAAAGATAGCAACGAAACATCGAAACAGGTCACTGAAGCCGGACACTCGCACCTATGTTCACTCGAGATTCGTTCAATGCTATTCGTTGATTCTAATGTGAATATAGTAGCAAAATGGTAGTCCGGTGAAGCTGTTAAGACCTTGCTTGGTCAATAGCGTAGTCAGTTCGAAAAAAAAGCCTAGTCCACGATAGGAGAAGATCTGTAGATGTATTCATTAATTTTGTACTTATCACAATTCGATATTTTCTACACGCTTTTAAAGGTTGTGTTTATATTGTTCGAGATTTATATGACTTATTAGCCATTGTCCGCGGATTCGCCCGCGTGGAATAGGTCTATTGGTTTTAGCATGATATATGACCTATCTAACACTAAAAGATTTTTTCAAATCGGACCATTCGTTCCTGAGATTAGCGCATTCAAACAAACAAAATCTTCAGCTTTATAATATTAAGTATAGATTTAAACGTAACCCGTAAAAATAATATAATACAGTTTTTAAATGATATTTTTTTCGTAATCAAAGCAGAATAAAGTGAATGCACAACGGCGACCATTGAGAGATCTAGAATTTATCGACGATAGCTGCAGTGGTGCCGCTCTGCAAGGCTCTAGATAACTGTATATTAATTTATCGACGATAGCTGCAGTGGTGCAGGTCTGCAAGACACCTTCCTTCCTTATTCCTTGGCTTATTCGCGAATATTACAAACCAAAAGAGAGTTGCTGTGATGGCTTTATTACGATATGTATGGTGATAATTCAGTCGCGTTCAGACTACCTACCAACCCATTTGATGATATACACACCGGCTGATCTCGGCATGCGACACTCATAAAGCTCGACACTTGGTTTATGGTGGTTGGTATCTACTAGCAGACAATAGTCATGCCTTGCTGACACACAGACTGGTATAGTATAGTTTGTTTCAAAATCTAAAAAATAGCTAATAAAGATAACAATGAAACCGTTATAAAAGTTACTACCTCAACAAATTCTAGGTGGCAATTTAAAAAAAATATATATTAAAAATATATAATTATTTATAATTATTATAAAAAACATTAATAATTAGCCGTATACATCTTTATATATATAAATTTCTTCTGTGCGTGTGATGTCACTGGACTCCTCCTAAACGTCTGGACCGATTTTAATAAAACTTTGTGTGCGTGTTCCACTGGATCCGAGAATGGTTTAGATTCACAATTGGACCCGGTAGGTGGCGTTGCGGTTGACTTTTAGGATTTTTTTATTATCAAGGCAGGACAACGTCCGCTAGGTCCGCTAGTTCAATATAATAATATCTTGGTATGTTCACTTCAATATTGTCTATAAGCTGCACTACAGTTAAAATAATGTCAGAAAAATGGTACAGATCAAGAAACTACAGGAAAAGATATCGAGGAATAAGGACTGCCGACAAAGTGAAAACTCAAAACAAGGAAATAACTGTGTTCTCTTTTCAATTTTCATATTCATTACAGTCTGAGTGACAATATCTAAATTTCAGAATTTGTTCATTGAAATTATTAACATTAGTATAGTTTACATATCTATTGGCACTCGGAGTAACAATCATTACATAGTACAAAACAAAGTCCCCCTACTGCGTCTGTCTGTCTGTCTGTTCGCGATAAACTCAAAAACTACTGAACGGATTTGCATGCGGTTTTCACCAGTAGATAGAGTGATTCCTGAAGAATATTTTTTATAATTTTTATAAGAATATAAGAATATTTTTTGTTATATAATTTGTCAAGGGTTTTTTTATAATCTGGGCGGGACAACGTCTGCCGGGCCCGTTAGTTATATATATTTTTAATAAGTCTATTAATCAATCAAACGTATGTTGAGCTGCAAAATATTACATGTACACAGGCCCCTATACTACGCGTCGCTAGTATAAGTAATAATGCTTACGTAGCATGTCATGGCGCGAAATCATAAATATATCTCCAGCCAAAAATACCGCTCGACGCGCCTAAAGAAGATTTCATTTCAAAAATATAGTTTGTATCCAAAAAAGTGTTTCTTGTAGTTCGAAGCGGCTCTAAAATTACGTTATTCAATAGTTTCCATTAAAATGAATTCCGTGCAACTCCCGAGGGTCGGGAACCACTTTAGAAAGAAATTTAAAAAGATGTTTCTAGATAATATTTTGCGTAAGTAAATACTCTATATACCTCTTTGTCTATTTCAGGTAAGTGAAGAGCATTATCACGCAAATATTAATATTGCAGTGATCTCAGGTTTGTAAAGTCGATTTTAGATTTCCCACAGGACGACATGAACCAGCCGGTACGCGCGAATATGAAGATGTATTCTGACCTATTGAAAATTGTAATATATTTTCTTCATTCAAAGCGGTGGTTATCATACTGTAGTTCGCTTTATATATTTTATATATATATAGCTCGCGCTATATAGCAAACACTTTTTGTAAACAATTGTACTGTCAAAACTTCTTTAGGTGCGTTGAACTGATCAGGAGATAAATTTATAATTTCCTGTGATGACATGCTAATAAGCGTGACCAGCCGTATTGCGCTTCGCGGCTTGCGTCTGACTAGTGCCGCGTATTATAGGTGCCTGTGTACATGTAATATTGATATTTTGCAGCTCATATGATTGATTAATAGATTTTATGAACATCTATATAATTATTTCTTCCGAGTGCCAATAGATACGAAAACAACACTAAAGTTAATAACTTCAATATACAGTTATACCTAAGATGGTGCAAAGTTGCTCGTGGCTAGAAAAGTATTACGACCACTGTCCTAAAGCGAATGCATTATGGAGTAAATTTATCTTCAGAGTTTTATCAAAGAGTGTAAAATATTACCTACTAGAAACCGCTATGACTTTATTTGCTTTTATATCTCGGTAAATGATGACATCATTCATTATGTATATATAACTCTACGGTTTATGTAGTCCACGCAGCATACGTCTCAAATGCCATGACTTTCAAGCTTACTTATGGCTTATTTTGGCCAATAACCCACCTCCCTCGCCCTCCCTCCTTCCCCACTCCCTCAAACACAGGGTAGCAATGCACTTGCGACTCTTCAGGTGTTGCAAGTGTCTACGGACGGTGGTGATCACTTAACATCAGGTGACCCAACTGTTAGTTTGCCAATGATATATAAAAAATAATTCAAACATGGATCTTTAAAAATACGAGTATGTTTCATATGTTCTTTTAATATATGTATAAGCTATTATAAAGTTTCACCACAATTAGTTCAATAGATTTTACGTGAAAAAGTATAAAAATAGATGTATTGGCAAAGTCTTTCGTTTATAATATTTAACTATACCCACTGTTGCTACGTAGCTATATATTATTGACTCATAATTTAACCCAAATTAATCTCCTAGATATTAATTAATTTGGTAACTTTTCCAAGCGATGCTAATCGATAAATAATAATAAAACATACGTGTGAGATTCACCAGATGATCTACTTAATTTAGGAAACTCACAACCGCTCTAGATCCGCCAATAAAAAACTCCCTTGAATCCCGCTGCTATATTTGATTCACCGCATAAATTCCCCTGCACATTCGGTCGCCCCGTATTTCACTGCGGGCTTTAAAACCCCGTGGATATGGGAAGTTAGCCTAATTCCGTTACAGTGTATATGTGTGACATACGTACAGTAAATAAAGACTTCCATTCGCATGATTAAAATTTCAAAATGAAGAATACTTTATTTAATTTACAGCTCGGACAAACAAGCCACTCATCGAGAAGAATCGTCTTACACATATCACCTCCACACACGTGCACGCATACACGCTTACACATGCAGGTGGAAGGGTTTTATTTTTTCCCTTATCAAACTGAAATAGTTTAGAATATTATCCGATACGAAATATATATAAGGGTTGTTGAGGTATGTATGCTTGGTACACATATATGTTTTAACAACTCATATATGTATGAATAGTTAGCTTAGCTTAGGTTAGCTTACATAGGTCGCGAATTGCATGTATCAGGCAACAGCCAAAGCCGAGGTGTGCCGCGCACCCTTGAGCTAGTTGTCAAAATAAAATCGGCTGAGTGCCTTAAGCGCTCGCCTTAGTAGTCAGGTGAAGCTGTTAAGACCTTGCTTGGTCAATAGCGTAGTCATTTCTAAAAAAAAAAAAGAGAAGAATCGTCAAGAAACTCGATTTGGTTTACCTTTCTAACATATATATTTAAAATACATTACATGTTACAATCTAGTGAATGCACAGAGAAGAGAACAGTTCAAATATTGATCAACTCTATTTTGACACCAAAACTCGCTTGATTTGGCGTTTAAACTTAACGTCCAGCAAATCGGTAATATGCCTTGAGACTTTGTTGTAAAACCTAACACTATTACCTAAAAATTGTTATTAGTTTTACTGAGTCTGAAACATGGGATGACCAGTTTGTCACAGTTTCTAGTATTTAGGATATATATTGGTAATTTCTTATAGTCTCTAATATCAGTAACCTTTCAATGTATATTTTCGTAATTTCTTTATAGTATTTTTAGTATACAAAAGTCTCAAAAAATGGATCTAAATTATAGAAAAAATTTGTACGTCACATTTATACATTGCATACATGCGAATCCAGCACTGGTGGCTAGTATATAATAATAAATATAAATAAGGCTACATACATCATCATTCGAAAAATAAATACTATATTTTATATTAAATTGGTTCAAACATTGGACAAACGTTGGCAACAAATTGTGAAAATGTATTGTAAAATTTCTCTCGCATACCGAAGATTTCCCACAGGATAATCTGAGCGTATGTGATGTGAATTTTGAATGGGATACCAATTCTTAAATATTTATGAAAATTCTACGTAAAAAATTTATAAAGAAAAACTAAGTTAATATCTATTATATGTTTTACACAATAGATATCTTGCATTGTTTTTAGTGCCTAGTTATATTTGCCAGTGTCAATTTATTTACAGGAAATAAAAAATTCAATTTCATTGGCTATCCTACTTATTCTTCCTATAGCAACAAATTCACATTATTGAATGTTACCACTTGCAATTATTAGTAGTTTATTATTACAAAATATATTGTAAAGACTTTAGTATTCCAACAAAATGGCTGCCTTCTTGTTATAGTTTTTCTTTCCATCCACTTCACTTATTTGTAATAACCAATCAGTATCGTAGATAATAGAAGTTCAAATAACACAATATTATTAATAAGTATAAAGTCCAAATAACACAATATTATTAATAAAAAAAATTAAAGCCATAACATGACAGACTGAAATATCCAGACACACCAACATCTGTGTCTACTACACCGACGTGACTGCAGACGTAATTAGTATGACCATGGTGCCGTTATTATACATTTTAAATGAGTACACTTGTTGCTATTAATCTCTAGGTGGCGTTACATATTTTCCGAGCTAACCTTATAGAAAACATCCCGGCTTGCCAATTACAGAACATTATAGCACACAGACTGAAATATCCAGAAACACCAACATTTGTGTCTACTACACCGACGTGACTGCCGACGTAATTAGTATGACCATGGCGCCGTTATTATACATTTTAAATGAGAACACTTGTTGCTATTAACCTCTAGGTGGCGTTACGTATTTTCCGAGCTAACCTTATAGAAAACATCCCGGCTTGCCAATTACAGAACATTATAGCATAGTCAAACATACTCTAGGTTTTTTTTCGAAATTACCTCATAGGTCTTCACATGGTCACTGGATTAATGTGGTGAGCGCTTACGGCATTCAGTTAACATGACAGACTGAAATATCCAGACACACCAACATCTGTGTCTACTACACCGACGTGACTGCAGACGTAATTAGTATGACCATGGTGCCGTTATTATACATTTTAAATGAGTACACTTGTTGCTATTAATCTCTAGGTGGCGTTACATATTTTCCGAGCTAACCTTATAGAAAACATCCCTGCTTGCCAATTACAGAACATTATAGCATAGTCAAACATACTCTAGGTTTTTCTTTTCGAAATTACCTCATAGGTCTTCACATGGTCACTGGATTAATGTGGTGAGCGCTTACGGCATTCAGTCGCTTGGCAACAAGTTCAAGCGTGCCAAAGTGACCAAAACATGGTTTGGCCTGTCGCCTTTGATGCGACAAAGCGAATCTTACTAAAGCATTTCTTTTTAATTTTACTTATTACACGCTTGGTTCTTATATACCAAAAATATCATGATAACTTCTATCTGTACGTATAAATAAGGATGTAAATCTCATATGTGTGTTTTTCGATTTTTGTGAAAAAAATTGTTGCAGATGTCTGGGGTATAAGTAATAAAATACATTTCAATCATCTTTAGAAATGTCTGTCTGTCTGTATGTATGAACACGCATCACTGCTAAAGTACTGATTCACAACAAAACAAAAAAAATCATAAAGCATATGTTCGTGAATAACTTAGTTTTTATTTCATTACAATCGGTTCACTCTATCAAAAGTTATTGTAAGTTAATGACGACGCGGCGTAAGTACGAGAGAAAAGCAGATAAAGCAGATATGGACTTTATTAATCACTGTGTTTACATAAGGTTCCACGCGAACGGAATCGCGGGCTCAGCTAGTATATTATAAGTACAAGAGAGAAAAAATGTAGACTGAATTTAATTAAACAAAGACTAAGGAGATATGCTTCATGCGTGTTCATACAAACAGACAGACAAACAGGCAGACATTTCTTAAAATGATCGAAATGTATTTTATCATTTATTCCTAGACATATGCAACAATTTTTTCACTAAAATCGAAAAAGTACAGACAAGTTACATTCACATTCTTATTATATGTATAGATTTTATAAGTTTTGGCGTTTGACCACAAACTCGTCTGTTAAGTGACGACATGATCTTAGACGGTAAACACTCCAAACCTAGAGGGGGTCGTCTCTCGAGTGTAGTTGCCGTAGCCATGTAGACTTAGTAAAACCCTACCACCATGTGGTATGTATGGTAGGTGGTAAAGCCACGCTGAAGTTTCAGCATGAACGGGTCAGCTCGCCCGGGGTAGTACCACCCTCTCATAGAAAACCGACGTGAAGTAACAGTGCTTGCATTGTTGCGCTTCGTTCGGTCAGTGAGAGCGCCGGAGGAGCACCTCCCCTCCCCAACCCTTTCCTCTCTGCCCTCCCTCCCTTCCCCCAAACAGAGGCTGGCAACTCACTTTCGACTCCCCTGGTGTTGTTAATGTCTATGGACTGTGATGATCACTTAACATCAGGTGACCCACCTGTTCGTTTGCCTGCTATGACATTAAAAAAACCATGCTATGGCTATATCACGATGTTTTCCTTCACCGGAATCTCCGACACAATTGCAAAATAAAAAATGACGCAGGCAAAGTCGCGTGTATCAGCTTGTTTTCTATAATAAAATAGTTAATAACTTCTAAACAGGTGCGTAAATTTATTTATATACGTAAGCATTAACTTGCACTCGTCGGGATTTTGATCTCAGGTGTCTTGAACCCCTTGCGAATCTCAGTGGAGACGTCCTTGAAATAATACAATTTATTATTCACTAACTGTCTCATATTATTTTTAATTTTATGAAGCTATCCTATTTTTAAAAAGATAACTTAATATAATAAATTCTCGATGACTGGGTTGTTTTTCTGAATCGGTGATAGTTTTAATGTTCATAAGCGCCTTATTAGGGCCTAAACTGAATAAACTATTTTTGATTTGTTTTTCGATAAGGCGGTGGTTTTGACATTCATAAATTAAATTAAATATATATATATATTTTATTATTATTTGTAACAATTAAACATGTTAACGAATCAGAAAACACTGACTACAATACATATAGACAAAATGTGGTTAGACCGAGTTATAAAACATAAACAATGATTAATAAAAATCAACAGGACGGTAATTCAAAAAAACATTCGACGTAACGTCGCGTCGATCTCGGTGTTTGTTCAGTATCTCATGCAATTTGATTGCGTTGTGATCACGAATTGTGCTTACGATTATATTGTGTTAATATTATTAAATTTACATCCTCTTATATATTTAATAAGTTATTACAATAAATCGTTAATTGTAAAAAAAATGATTCGCCGTGAAAATGAGACCACCCGTTGATGTGAGTAACGGTTTTTTGTTTATTATTATAGAACATTCTTACTAATATACTATAAGTCGTGGTTTTTGAGTGGTTTCACCGGTGGAATATCAACCTGATGTCTGCAGGTTCGATATCCGATATGTAGAAACGAATTTTTCATAATTCGCATACTTTTACTAATTTCAATTGTACCTGAGAAATGTTCGTAAGTCTCACCGTAAGTGAGAAAATATGTGGTGAACTGTGTATGAACTGTGGACTTCTCAGAGTTTAAAACCACCAATACGTCGTGGGCTGGCGCGGTGATTATGCCCATACTTTTCTACGGGAACAGGCCTTTGCCCTGCAGTCGGTTTCTTAAAGGCTGACGATGATAATTCTTACTAATATTACGGTAAATTAAAGTTGTTTGTTACACACCTTAATTATTCGCCGATCATTATGAAATTTTGCATATACTTTGTCAGAAGTATAGAAAAGGGGATAGTATACTTTCATCCAGATAAAACAGTACTGTTCCTTAAGGATAATTTAAATCTATATTAGTAAAGGGAAAAACTGTATATATATATTTTTAAATTTGATAAGCGTAACAATAAATCGTTTGTTTTACATACTTGGCAATGACAATGTGTTCTATGGGAGTTTGACAAATTGACTTATATTCAATGGTAAGTACGATAGATTTACAATCTATAGACAATTGCCACTATCATGCCGGCTTGCAGGTTTGCCGGCAGTTGGATATATAGTGACTAATATCGAAATGGGAGATATCAAAAGACAGTCACTACGACTTGTTTAGAAGTGTGTATATGGTTGATTCAGTCTAATAAAAATCCTTACAATATCATGAACATGGCAATATATTAGTAAATATACTAAAAGTAACACTTTTTTAATTAAATTAATGTAGTCATATTTATAGATAACCGCGGCACGCTCCAATAATAAATTATATTTAAATAAAATTAAATGTCTAACTATTTTGTAGATTTAACATAAAAAATATAAAACTCAAAAATTGTAACAGAAAGCGAAACCAATTACTACTCTAATACCGTATTTCAAAATAATATGAAAATTAACAAACTAAACGAAAGAGAAAACATAATGCTAAACCCAATTAAAAACATAATCTGTTATTTTGAGATCTGGGTTTTAATAAAGCAGCCTAGGCGTTAACGTGGTCATGAGAAAACCCTAACATCCTACTATGGATTCATAAAACTCCCGGCCTATTGCTGGAATTTTAACCTACGTCGAACTACCGAGTCCCATATGCTAATTTCGTTTTTTGATCATATATTCAGTATACTTGGAATGTACAAAATGTTTGTTAATTATAGCATTTGCTGTTAGAGACAGTACGTCGCAAGCAGCGAGCTTGCGGTTTCGGCTTGCGGAATACATACACGACATAACTTGCAATAGAGGTCGCTGTGAAGCAAGTCTAATTTCAGCATAATTACAACATATTCTCTGTTTAATACGTTTACTGACTTGACGGTATCTTTATATATATATATAATTCTTCTGTCCGTGTGTATGTAACTGAACTGCTCCTAAACGGCTGAACAGATTTGATGACATTTTTGTGTGTATTCAGGTGGTTTCAAGAATGGTTTAGATTCACAAAGTTGGATGACGTCCGTCGGTCCCCATGTATTTGTATACATTTTTCGTACAATAGGAAGTCTAAAGTGTCCCGTTATCTGTAACTGTCACGAATTATATTTTCTGTTTTTATCTATACAGATAAATAAAATTGCATTGTCTGTTTGTAATGTCAAAATGAGTGATTTATACTTAATGCATATGAAAGTATATACAGTACTTTATTACAATGTTTTTTTATGTATATCAGTTTATACCGGCTTAGCTTTGAAACGGTTGTATTAATTTGACGAAACCTTCACTGGCAGATATTTGATGTTACAAGGAGAAACGTAGGTTACTTATACTTTAAAAAAAAACTAGGGTCCGCGCAAATATAATAACACTAAAGAAGCAGTGTCCAGATCTGCGCGCGCCTACCGCGTACTCTTACATTCCCACGAATATAATAACAGCTAAAATTGAAGATAGTCGCATTATGTGAAAGACAATAAATAACTAGCAACCGTCTGCGATTTCAACCACTTTAAATAACAATGTAATAAACATAAGATATAGCCTAGCACCACCTATTAATAAATTGGGTATTAAGTAAACCTTCTACCAAAAGAAAGACACCTTATGCAGGTTGACAATATTAAGAGAACTTAACTAGACTATTACTATATTACAATAATGAAAACAATAAAAATTAAATGATTATTATGTATGTATCTACATATTTATGTGTATGTTATTGTTAATGTTATTTTTTTATATATTTTTTATTAAATCAGAAATAAAACAGGGATAAAATAAGACTTAAAATAACTACTTTATAAATAAACAAAAACCTTAAGTACTTTATTTATAGTTTGTAAGTTCACAATAAAAAATATAGGAAAGCTTATTGGCCCCGAGCGCCATCTATAGGCAAGATGTAGTTATATGGATAACAACCGAATATAACAACGAATGGCGAAATAAGTAGTACAACAAATGTTCGTTCATTTGTTCGTTCACTCATTTAAACCCTCAGCACTAGTTTGTGAGATTACCCACTGCAGGGTTATTGACCTCTTTTTAACCGACTTCAAAAAAAGGAGGAGGTTATCAATTCGTCTGTATTTTTTTTTTTTTATGTTTGTTACCTCATAACTTTTTTATTTGATGTTATTGTCTTTAGTTGTGTGAGCCCGGTTGGACTATCGAATAAAAGTCAATATTTTACGATTACAAGTTTATTCTTCTTTCACAATCTTTGCATATTATTCACTAATGAGTTAACGTACAACACGTATTTATTATACACGTCTGATTACATCTATTACTACAACCGCAATAGTATCTTATCTATGAACCGGACTGCGGTATAGCTTATTATATAGGGACGGGAAAACGGTGAGTGGACTTTGACCCCTGCATATCCATAGTATGCATTCTATAGATATGCAAGTGTGCGTCCCTACACAGTACTTTATTACAATGTTTTTTATGTATATCAGTTTATACCGGTTTAGCTTTGAAACGGTTGTACTAACCTTCACTGACAGATATTTGATGTTACAAGGAGAAACGTAGGTTACTTTTACTTTAGAAAAAAAAACTAGGGTCCGCGCAAATATAATAACACTAAAGAAGCAGTATCCAGATCCGCGTACTACATTCCCACAAATATAATAACAGCTAAAATTGAAGATAGTCACATTATGTGAAAGACAATAAATAACTAGCAAACGTCTGCGATTTCAACAACTTTAAATTACAATGTAATAAAAATAAGATATAGCCTAGCGCCACCTATTTAAAAAAAAATGGGTATTAAGTAAACCTTCTATCAAAAGAGAGAGACGTTATGTAGGTTGACAATATTAACAGAACTTAACTAGACTATTACTATCTTACAATGATGAAAACGATAAAAATTAAATGATTATTATGTATGTATCTACATATTTATGTGTATATTATTGTTAATGTTATTTTTTATATATTTTTTATTAAATCAGAAATTAAACAGGGATAAAATAAGACTTAAAATAACTACTTTATAAATAAACAAAAACCTTAAGTACTTTATTTTTAGTTTGTAAGTTCATAATAAAAAATATAGGAAAGCTTATTGGCTCCGAGTGCCATCTATAGGCAAGATTTAATTACATGGATAAAAATGAATGGCGAAATAAGTAATACAATAAATGTTCGTTCATTCATTTAAACCCTTACCACATTAGTTTGTGAGATTACCCACTGCAGGGTCATTGACCTCTTTCCGAATGAAAGTATGAGCATATTCATTCATTCTGCTTTTTTTTCATTCATGTTATTATAGATTATTAAATCTATTAGATAAAAAAAAGATATTCATTCATTCAGCTTTTTTTCATTCATATTATTATAGATTATTAAATCAATTAGATAAAAAAAAAAAAATTACATACAGTATTATATTGGACAAACTTACACCAGACAATCGATTTGTACATTTAATAGTTCAAATTACCTAATTATACTTTGGTTGGTATACTGCAGCCTACAAGCACTTGTATGTGGGTCAATTATCCCGAAATAACCGAAGCAAATAGGTCAACAAGTCGATTAGTCGCGAAAACAAATTATCACCAAAACAGATTCAAAATAATGTGACTGGATTACCGTGGCCTGCTGTATGTAATATGTTTGAAACTTGTTAGAGACTCGTTAAAATATAATTCCATTATCTATTTACAATTCAGTATTAATTGGAAACTTGTAATTATTTCGTAGTACTAACACAGTATTACTAGTTACTTAGCTGTCAAGTAATTACATTAACCTTTTCCTTAGGATCCTCGGATATGAAACCAACTGCATGTCCTATATGAAAGAAAGAGAGAACATATGTTTGTTGTAGGAAATATACGGGTAATACAATAGTGAAAAAATAAAATTACAAAGATATAAACATAAAATAAATTAAACATTAAAAGATATTAAAATTATGCCATGGTATTGCTACAATAGCACACAATTCAGCATATGCTGGCTGCCACCTTTGCAAGTGACTCCAGCACTAATTTTCAATAAACACTATAATAAACTAAATAAAACTATATAAACTATTAAATACATGCAACGCAATACATATAATAGAATTATAATAAAGCAAACAGAAGAAAATTACCCATTTCTTCCATATGCCAAGTGTAACACTTTTTATATTGGCACGCTTAGGGGTATTGTATTCTGAGATCAGCTGGCGCATATCCAGTAACAAAGTAGTAGTATGGTATATGCTCAAATAGGTCGTGACCACCATGCACACGGCAAAAACTCCGACATAGTTACTATCTTTTTGTTTATTGAAAACCTTGCCGGTCAGCATGATATCTACGATTTCCGATGGATTATGGATCTTTCGATGGTCGCTGTTGTTTCTAGTCTGCACTGTACCTCATCATCAGCTACAATATTCAGTCCCTTTGTTTACAATAAACAAAAAGTTGTAGAAAATACGAAAAGCCTAATAATAAATAATTAACCGTAATAAAATTACAGTTATTGTTATTTTTTTAAGTCACCATCTCCGTTTAATCCTGGAGTAACATTTGAACTATCTTCAGTTTTTGTTAGATAAAACAAATTTAGTGATGTGAATTGAAATATCTTAAGGTATCGAACCTTAGATACTAAATAATTGTGATGGATTAATTATCCGTTTTCTTCAAGAAACAATTTTTGTTATATTCTTCAATTATTAGGAATATTATTTCCAGGCGCGCTGTATGATCTGTCAACCTACAGTTATTATTATTTTTTAAGTCACCATCTCCATTTAATTCTGGGGTAACGTTTGAACTACCTTCAATTTTCGTTAGATAAAACAAACTAGTGATGTGAATTTAAATATCTTAAGGTATCGAATCTTAGATACTGAATAATTGTGATGAATTAGTTATCCGTTAGTTAAGAAACAATTTTTGTGTTTATATGCTTGAATTATTTGGAATAATATTTCCAGGCGCGCTGTATGATCTGTCAACTTATATTCTGCTGCGCTGATTGCCGTTACAAACATGAAAAACTTGTACACGGTTTAACATACGATTGTCCTATTTGTAGAGGTCACAAATATCTATGTAAACCTAAAGAACTGAGCGAAGATTTCATAAAACACTTATTCAAAGAACATTCACCGTTGCACTGTAGTAAATGTGACAAATATCTCAAAAGCATGGAAGATTTCCTTTGCATTGATGATTGTACAAGTATTTCCGATTTAATTAATTTAGATGAACATAGAGACAAGATACATAATAATGTGGATGACAAATTCACCTCATTGTATAAAAAAGTAATGGGTAACGATGGAGATAATGTTGAAGCTATCATATCTGTTAATAAAACAAATAAAACAGCTGTCATCACTCCAATAGTAAGAAAGAAATATCTGGTTGATTATGAATCAAGTGACAGTGAGGAAGAAATTCCTAAATCAGAAGAAATACAGACTCTACACCCAAAATTATCTGGTAAAATTTCAAACTCAAGGCAAAGAGCAGCTACACCTCATGTAAAGAAGTTTTTATCGCGGCAAAAGAACGTTGAAGAATATGATGAAATTGATGATAAGTTTAATGAGTCACCTGAAAACAAAAAAACACCATCAAGAATTGAGTATAATCCAGGTAAGACTTTACAAATTCATTGTAATAGTTGCAATTGATACTCATATTATTTATTATTTTAAGTCAACTTGTTATACTTTATTAACACGCCAAATAGATTTATATGTAAATCAGATAACATAGATTTGTATTTCAAACATTCCTGTTGATTTACATAAGTAGAACTTGGATCAATCGATACAAAATATAATTTAAGAGTAGATGTAATACTTTCAGTTGCTCAAAAAGAGATGACCACTCCAACGTCCCATCTGTCACATTTAGCGAAACTTGCTCAAACCGTTACCACTAGTACACCCACACATCCAGCTACAGGAGGGTGGTCGTTGTTCCCTGATCCAGGAGCTGATTCACCTTTATCTGAAATAGAGAACCCTGGTAGTCCATCACATAATCTCAATAGCGAGGTAACTAATTCCATATTCATACTATTTATCGTAATCTTAGTCTAAAAGATACTGATAATAGGTCAGTTGTTAAGAGATAAATGCTCTCAATAAGGCAATATCAGATGAAATTCTGGTTAAACGCTAAATCTAATAAAGTATAAAAAAACTAATACTATAAATACTATTGTGTGTTTGCTTGTTTGTTACGCCTTAACCACAAATCCGATCGTCATGAAATTTTATATACACAAAGCTACAGAGAGTAGGGTATAGACGTAGGGTATCTGTCAGAAAAAATACTGTTCCTTAAGGATGAATCAAAGTTAAATTAACGTCAGTAAAATAACGGATAAAAGCCAGTTGTAACTAATTGTTATTATAACTTGATACAAACAACAATTACCGCTTTTCTTCCGAAAAAGACGATCAATCGTATTTCCACTGAAGAATGTATATGTTCGAATGATTAAAGATAATCAAAACCGTAAGTTTTAAGACGCTATAAGAGTTCAACTTATCTTCTTTATGATGTTATATGTAACTTGTATTTTTAGCCATCTAAAATAGAATCCGAGTTTGTGCCACCGAAACTAAAAAGCATAATAATGACAAACAGCCGCGTTCGTCTCGGCAGCCAGGATAGTTCAGAAAAGCAAGTCACTTTTCAAGATTCAACTAACAATACTGATGCCTCTATAATGAAGGCTAAAAAAGTTAAATTTGCCGAAGATACTGTGTTTGATGAAGGACCTAAAGTAAAACGAGGTAGTGTTATTATTTTGTTTTTTATCATTTTCATATCAAGAATATTTTGATATAAGGAAAATGAGATTATTTTTATATCAAGTGTTACATTCGCGTATTTAAAAATGTAAGCACCTCGTCTATGGACTTGCATCCTGAAGTAAAATATCTGCAAACATTAGAACCATGTTCACCAAAAATAGCTCGCTGCGTATTATTGACACAATAAATTGTAAAAAAATCTAATAAAGATAAAATTAGAAGTTACAGGACCAAGATAAAATATATATTTAGAAATAATCCGATCGTCATGAAATTTTATATACACAAAGCTACAGAGAGTAGGGTATAGACGTAGGGTATCTGTCAGAAAAAATACTGTTCCTTAAGGATGAATCAAAGTTAAATTAACGTCAGTAAAATAACGGATAAAAGCCAGTTGTAACTAATTGTTATTATAACTTGATACAAACAACAATTACCGCTTTTCTTCCGAAAAAGACGATCAATCGTATTTCCACTGAAGAATGTATATGTTCGAATGATTAAAGATAATCAAAACCGTAAGTTTTAAGACGCTATAAGAGTTCAACTTATCTTCTTTATGATGTTATATGTAACTTGTATTTTTAGCCATCTAAAATAGAATCCGAGTTTGTGCCACCGAAACTAAAAAGCATAATAATGACAAACAGCCGCGTTCGTCTCGGCAGCCAGGATAGTTCAGAAAAGCAAGTCACTTTTCAAGATTCAACTAACAATACTGATGCCTCTATAATGAAGGCTAAAAAAGTTAAATTTGCCGAAGATACTGTGTTTGATGAAGGACCTAAAGTAAAACGAGGTAGTGTTATTATTTTGTTTTTTATCATTTTCATATCAAGAATATTTTGATATAAGGAAAATGAGATTATTTTTATATCAAGTGTTACATTCGCGTATTTAAAAATGTAAGCACCTCGTCTATGGACTTGCATCCTGAAGTAAAATATCTGCAAACATTAGAACCATGTTCACCAAAAATAGCTCGCTGCGTATTATTGACACAATAAATTGTAAAAAAATCTAATAAAGATAAAATTAGAAGTTCTTTGTCCTTAACTGGTTATATATTTAGAAATGTAATTTACATATTTCTTTATTGTTTGTCACTTTCATTATTATATCATAGTCATCATAGTTCTATGTTTTCCCACATTACAATTAGTAAATAATACAAGAAATCCGAAAAATGTATTGGTACATGCCGAAGTTAGGGTTTAAACTCCATAGAAACGAATGTAGACCTTATGATGCACTCGTCAATAGATTATTGGCAACATTCGTTTTAAAAAGATACCGTATTTATTATAAAAATTTAAAAACTTGAACAATAACAAATTATGTAATGTAAAATCATAATTTAAAAACATGAATAGATGTTTAATAACACAATCCGCCATTTTGAGATTTAGATCTTAAAAAAATCAGCCGAGGGGTTGATATTATATCCACGCAAAAACTATTAAACAAATGTTGGTGAACCTTTATAATAATATACCTTAGGTGATCTAGATAATAACATATTTAGGACACAGGTTATAACTTATTAAGGACATTGTTTAAATTTGTCAAAGTATTACGAGAAGGGTCAAGTAGGCTGAAATAAAATCTGTCATATGGGAGTTATCTTAACGTATACTACATTCACTGTTAAGAGAAACACAAAGATAACGTACTGTATTTATTTGGTATGGTATTTAAGTACTTAGAAACTCAACATAACGGATGTCGTATCCATCAAATTGCATAGTGAAAAGCTCGGGATAATTCTTGGGACTTGCGACCCAAGTGAAGGTTTAAATAGGATCCACCGATCCACAATAACGCGCACCTTAAATACCCTATCTCTATCTTGTCTTTGTTGAAATTTTGCTTAAACCTAAAGTTAAAGTTAGATAAGCGAAACTTAGTAATGGTAGATCAGTAGATAGATAGAATAATAGATCAGTATGATTCTAATACTAGAAATAATCACATACTACGTATATGTCGGCGCCTACCTACATTAATAATGACGATATTATTATAGTGGGTGGTTTAGTAAATTAATTAGTTAATTATGACGATATTATTATAGTGGGCGGTTTAGTGAATTAATGAGTTAATTATGACGATATTATTATAGTGGGTGGTTTAGTGAATTAATGAGTTAATTATGACGATATTATTATAGTGGGTGGTTTAGTGAATTAATGAGTTAATTATGACGATATTATTATAGTGGGTGGTTTAGTGAATTAATGAGTTAATTATGACGATATTATTATAGTGGGTGGTTTAGTGAATTAATGAGTTAATTATTACAATATTATTATAGTGGATGGTTTAGTGAGTTAATTATGACGATATTATTATAACTTCTTTGGAGGATCATTGTGGGGTGATGTCGTGGAGAAGGAAATTATATTTTAGTTCTTATTAGTATCATTTTTGTGATGGATCTTGGCGAGAGTTCTGGCCTTGCGCTGACTTACACCACGTTTCAGACTCTGTACGACCAGTAACTGGTTTTTAAGTAATACTATTAAGTTTTAGGTCAAGGTCCCAAAAGTTAGATATACTGGAAGTAAGTTCAAGTACCATGTTAAGATAATTTTGCAATTAAAGGGTTCCTATAGGACAGATCGTTATGTTTATGATACTTACGTCTGAAAATGATAGGCCTCTCTGTACAACTGCTAAAAACGATAGTGTCTATAATGCGTTGTTACAAAAATGCATACAATAAAAAAAGAAACCAGATCAAATTTAGTAGGTAATAATTCTAGTTCTGCCAATCCTGAGGTCTTTCTCAGAGACTAAATTGATTGTAATTTTTTGCCGAGAGTTCTGGCCTTGCGCTGACTTATACCATGTTTCAGACTCTGTACGACCAGTAACTACTTTTTAAGTAATACTATTAAATGTAAGGATAAGGTCCCTAAAGTCCGATATACTGTAAGTACAAATATCATGGTAAGAAAATTTTAAAGTTAAAGGGTTCCTATAGGACGGATCGTTATGTGTATGATACTTATGTCTGGAAATGATAGGCCTCTCTGTACAACTGCTAAAAATGATTGTCTACAACGCATTGTTACAAAAATGTATACAATAAAAAAAGAAACCAGATCAAATTTAGTAGGTAATAATTCTAGTTCTGTCGATCCTGAGGTCTTTCTCAGAGCCTAAATTGATTGACAATTTTAATAGATTATGTATATATATATATTATTAGATATAGGGCTTTATCGTTTGATCACAATCACATCTAGTGTTAAACGATAATGTGGTGGTATGGTATACACGCTAAACCTGGAGTGGGCTGGCTCTCAACTACAGCTGCCGCAATACACAGACAGGTGCTTAGTGACAGATTTTTAACTACCTACCACGATGCTATGATTTTAACACGATGATTTGTATCACCGAAAGCTCACCCCAGTTGCTTGGATTCGAACCTACGTCCATCCACTCGGTCTACGAATACGATATCGACTAAGCCATCATCGTTTCTGCATTTTTGACTGTTTTAGTATTATTATTTTCAATAAGGAGCTAGTGGTTACTAATTGTAGGCATTTTTTTTAATTTTACTGGTACATTCCTTGGTACTAATTCTACTGGGTATAAATTAATGGAACAGCCATTTCTGGTAAAGTGATTTCTTTAAGGATAATTAAGTTCCATGATAAAATGAGTTTTACCAGTAATTATTAGTATTTGTCTTGAATACTAGTTGATCCGGCCACGCCTGACTGGGTTGTTATTACATGGTGAACTAAATTTATTTTTTGTTGAATTAAAATTGAAAAAAAAAATTAAAACACGGTGCTATCTATAAGATATCTATAACAACCGGTCATAAGGTTTTCTGTCAGCAAACTAATTTAAAGCGCCATCTGTTCGAGACTGGTGAAACTACCAATTAATAACAATAATGAACATTGAGAACAATTTAATTTTGAATTTAAAAATATTGAGGGCATTAATCGAAATATAAATTATACCATATCTTAAGTTGAACCAAATAATACATATATGCCAACTTTCATAAAGATTGCTTGAGTAGTTTCGGAGTAAGGAGTTTCGTAGACAAACTTCATGATACTGGATTTTGGTATATTTAGATTTTAATAAAACCTTTTCGGTGTTTGAAAATCTTAATATCAAACTTATAATATAACCAAATACGATTCATAGTTTTGTTACTTCACCGAAATTTAAATTCTAAAGTAAACTGACTATCTCTCTTGCAAATTGGAATCTATGTTATTATTTCTAAAAGTTACATAAACTTATAAACCCTAAGACAACATTTCACGAAAAGGGTAAATGGTAGAAAAATATTTTGAGATTGAACCGATGTTAGATATAGTTAATATTTTCACACTAGAATCTATGAATATCTGGTCGCTTAATTACATTCGCCTTTAGTTTTTTGATATGTTTATATTGGGCTGTGGCTATATTTCATTCTGTTTACTAAAATTAAAACCTACAATGATAAAAGCTGTAACATTCTACTAACTATAGTAATGTAGTTTATCAAAGTTTGTGAGAGTGATGGATTCATAAGCAGTGTGGCAGAAACTTCCTCTAAAGTACCCTACCATCTATCTGTACTACTCCCACTACAGTATTTCTCTAAACAAAACGTGAGATAGTTAATCTAAGAAGTCTGTTTGTCTTTTTATATGATAGATATTTTGTTATCACTATTATGATATTATAAAACAAAGTTCTCTGCCACGTCTATCTGTCTGATGGATATTCATGCGTTTTTTTTTATCAGGGAGGGATAAAGTCTGCCGGGCCTGCTAGTTATGTAAAAAATACGTAGTAATTAATTGGTTACGTATCTATAAATATAAATGTTAACATTCTGTCCGGCCCAATCTACTAATTAGGTTAACTGATTTTTTTAAAGCGATGATGGCTCAGCGTTATGAACACTTAAATTGCATTGTATTGAATCGTTGTAAATGAGCTGGAGTTTTCGGTAATGGAAAACACCGTGGTGAGACCATAACATTGTTGTAGGAATTTTTATAATCCCACCTGGCAAATAGCCACGTTCAAGTAAAAAATCTGACTTTTTTTTTAATGTTATAGGTGGCAAACGAATTGGTGGTTCACCTGATGTTAAGTGATCACCATGATGGATATTCATGCGTTTTTTTTTATCAGGGAGGGATAAAGTCTGCCGGGCCTGCTAGTTATGTAAAAAATACGTAGTAATTAATTGGTTACGTATCTATAAATATAAATGTTAACATTCTGTCCGGCCCAATCTACTAATTAGGTTAACTGATTTTTTTAAAGCGATGATGGCTCAGCGTTATGAACACTTAAATTGCATTGTATTGAATCGTTGTAAATGAGCTGGAGTTTTCGGTAATGGAAAACACCGTGGTGAGACCATAACATTGTTGTAGGAATTTTTATAATCCCACCTGGCAAATAGCCACGTTCAAGTAAAAAATCTGACTTTTTTTTTAATGTTATAGGTGGCAAACGAATTGGTGGTTCACCTGATGTTAAGTGATCACCACCATCCATGGTCACTCACAACACCAGAGGAGTTGTGAGTGCGTTGCCACCCTCTGGAGGGAAGGGTTAGGGGTGGTAGAGGAGAGGGGAAGGGACGTGGGCCTCCGGCGCTCTCACTAACCGAACGAAACGCAACAATGCGACCACTGTTACTTCACGTCGGTTTTCTGCGAATTCCAAGCATCTATACAAGTGTTCCGATAGCTATACTTGAGTAGCAATGTATTTTATAGTTTTAAAGTGTTTACCATCTTAAGCTGATGGTAAAAGAAAACATTGTGAGGAAAACTGAACTGAGGAAATGTTCTTGTAGTACCACTGTATGTACGTAAATAGAGAACTGTGGATTTCTGAAGATTTCGGGAAGATGCCTATGGCTCTGCAGTGGGTCTCTCACAGGCTTACGATCATGAGAAAAATATATAAAAATAACCTAACCCGAGTAAAATATGTAATTTGCATGAAACGGTAAAACAATTTTCACGGGAGACAAAGTAACAGGTAGAAGCTAGTTTTAAAATAAAAGGTTATATAAAAAAAGGCAATAGAAATAAATAATCAGTTCACGTAGAGTTGATCTTGTTAACTAAAGGAATATAACATTTTAAACGATTCGTTTTTTACGAGATTAAATAAATTGCCTATAAAATAGAAAATCAAAATACATTTGGACTTCGAGAAAAACTGCAAATAAAACATTTTATTACAGATTCTACATTTATTAAATATTCTGTATTCTGAATCAGCGTTCGACTTTATTTCTTTCTTACGCTTTTGTCAAAAAAATCGGCAAAGTGCGAGTCAAATATAAGCACCGTGGGTTCCTGACCATCTCACGACATATATGTATTGCGAATTCTTGCATTAATTTCAAAATGATGAGATAATCACTTAATTGTAACCTATTTAGATACCCCATCGAATATATTAGATCGAATCGTGCAATGACCTACTTTTTTAAATATCGTTTTAAAGTTTTATTTAAATGTCCACTTATTAAGCACTTGTAGGTGTGTTTCGGCAGCTGTACTTAAGAGGTGGTTTCCCTTTAACGTATAATCATTTTAGACTAAATCGTCATTTGATATAAGGTGAGATTGTGGTCAATTATTCAAACTTATACCTTAGAGTTTTTTTAGATTACCTTACCTTAGATTACCAAATCAACTTTGACACGTATGTTTATACACATGTTAACACATATACGGTAGCATGAAACAAAAAAAACTATATAAAAACACGTTTCGTGTATAATCATCCTCTCGTTCTTTTGTTTTTCGGTATTTTTAATCACTTTTAACTATATATACCAATATTTCACTGATGCGTTATGGCGTTACTTTGCGGAAATCCTAATTAAATATTATAATGTACGTTACTTTGCACTTCCGCCTCATCATCCGCTGACATCGGAAGAATCAAGATCGGTCTGAAGATGCACCGTGACGGAGCGAAACACGCGTAACCGATTGTGGTCATTACACGTTAATTTGCAACATAGTTTCATACCAATAGTGTCAACCTCTGCCAGGTTCAGTCGTAAACCAAGGACGCGTTATTAATTATTTCTGTTGATTTAGTTTCTAATATTTCGCTCTTTCTATTACTAGTTTCAGATTTAACTTCTTCGGGTACACCTTATGTTAACACATATACGGTAGCATAAAACAAAAAAATCTTTATAAAAACACGTTTCTTGTATAATCATCCTCTCGTTCTTTTATTTTTCGGTATTTTTAATCACTTTTAACGATATCTACCAATATTTCAATGAAGAAGGCGTTACTTTGCGGAAATCCTAATTAAATATTATAATGTACGTTACTTTGCACTTCCGCCTCATCATCCACTGACATCGGAGGAATCAACATCGGTCTGAATATGCACCGTGACGGAGCGAAACATGCGTAACCGATTGTGGTCATTGCACGTTAATTTGCAACATAGTTTCATACCAACACTGTCAACCTCTGTCAGCTTCATTCGTCAACCAAGGACGCGTTATTAATTATTTCTGTTGTTTTAGTTATTAATATTTCGTTCTTTCTATTATTCGTTTCAGATTTAACTTCTTAGGGTACACCTCGCGCTAATAAAATCAAACGTTTGCGTTGAAGTGCAAAGTAACGTACACTATAATGTCTGCCATTATAACACATTATATAAAAATACAAAATAACTGTCTAATATGACTCAACGATACAGACAGCATTTCAAATGAAGAAAAGATAAGGCTTAGGATAGATTTTCCTTTTGGCAAAGGAACTCTAAAAACTTTTATTAAAATGTATTTTAATAATAGAAAATAGTAAAACAAAATACATCCCAAATCTATGATGACAGAGATTTAGTTACGAAATCATTTATGTTATATAAATAAAACTTATGTTATAAAAGTTTAGTAAAACAATATTGTATATCACTAGTTGTCGCCCGCGACTTCATCTGCATTTATCTTCATATATAAATTTCTTCTGTACGTGTGCATGTCACTGAACTCCTAAACAACTGGACCGATTTTGATAAAGTTTTGTGTTCCGGTGGATCCGAGAATGGTTTAGATTCACAATTGGACGCGGTAGGTGGCGTTGCGGTTGAATTTTTAGATTTTTTTTTATTACCAAGGCAGGACAACGTCCGACGGGTCCGCTAGTATCTTTATAAAACGGTTTACACAGCGCAAGAGACTTTCTAATTTACATTCAGTTGTCGTATTTTAGTCAATTTAAAGAACACCTTTAGGGCTTAGGTTACTCTGATTTATAAGCTATATTACTATAGAGATTCATCAAAATCTATTAAGGTATTTGTTCATGAAAGAGTAACAAATGTGTTGTTACATTTTTACATTTCAAAATGAGCCAAATCCAATTTTAATCATTAATATAACATGGTTAATTTTTTTAAGGTTTCCAATTTTTATACACCGAGAACGAAGATGAAATTTTGCCGTTCACGAGGTTTTTAGTATTTTTGTTATGATCTTTATATTTTAAATGTTCAACAGAAGATCTTCAAAACTAACGTAAAATAATAGTTACGGCTAAAATTGAATTTAACTCATTTTTAAATGTAACGACTCAAGTATAAGGATCGATTCGTTCGGAGGATCGGTTGTTACTATATACAACACACAAATTATCCGAATTAATTCTTGTCTAGTTTCGCAAAACTGGGAAAGTAAACAAGTCGGTTAATCACAGACAAAGTTTATAATCTATGTAAATTCTTTGAAAGTTGTAAACGTAAGGGGTTTCAAATATATTCTAGAAAACAAAATATAGTGCAGGTTTAAAATAAATTAAATTGTAATCCGACTGTATGTATTATAAAAAAAATACCATAATTTATTTAATTATATCTTCATTACATCAACCTGTATGAAACCCACTGCAAGATCATAGGCCTCTTCCCTAAGGAAGGTATGGAAATAACCACGACGCTTGTACACGGCGTATTGGTGATTTCATAATCCGAGAAATTCAATTATATATTTTCCCATATGCGGTGATACTACAAGAAGTTTTCTTAGGTTTAGATCTCTCATGATGTTTTCCTTCGAAAAAATTGTAAATGTACGTGTCATTGGTATATACCCGAGTGTGAACCTAAGGGCATCGAATTGACATTCCACCGGTCAGAGCGATTGTCTAAAAATGTATAGTAGTTTATATGAGATTTTTAAACTCAAACACCGTTTTACCGATCAAATCTAACATAACTGAGTGTTTCTTCATGGAGATTTTTTAAAATTCTACTGTAACTTGTTACTACATGGAATTACTTCACACCAACTTCTATACCATTTAAAGGATAGGTATAAAATCGTATATTATAACGAAGAATAACACAATATTAATTTTACTATACTCCTATAGTATTTATACCAAATAATTACAAGAAATAATAACAAATCACGAGAAGCCACGGGTCTGAGCCAGTATATACGAAAGAAGACAGTTAAACCCTTTTTATAAATAAATATAACTGTTATATTAGAAATGTAATCAATCACAAACGAACATTCAAGAAAATTAATTTAAATAAAATGTCAGACAACGAACTATCAAAGACAAATAAAAGTCCCGAACAAATTGGATGTTACCCAAAATTTCTGATGTCGGCATTAAAATTCATGTAATCTGGAAGCACTCCAGTTAAAGGGAGAGAAAAATATAATCGAAATTGTAAATTTTCAGGCGGCCATTATTCTTGTGTCAAGTGGCCGACAATTTTGCATTTTTTCATTATATTGAACGTTTAAGAGCTAGAAGTGTTTATGATTATAACATAATAATAAGTAAATTAATTATTAAAGATGATTTTTTAAAATGACCCAAAATTATGCTTTAAATCGTTTTCTAATGTTCAGCAACTTGATATACGAAACACGTGTTTTTTTTCTTATTAAACACATCGCGATGAACTTGAGAAATATTTTTATAGCAACTCCGTATATGGAAAATTAAAGAACTGTGGATTTCTCCTAGTTTGAAAATAGCAATACGTCGTGGGCTGGCATGGTGATTATGACCACAACTAACTTCGGAAACAAGACTATGGCCCTGCATTCTCTTACAGATTAATATCAATGTAACATATTTATACAAATTTGTTTAAATTGCAAAAAGAAATCATGTCGTATAAAAAACAATATATGATATGAACCAAATCGCGTGATTTTTTAATTCTAATTTAATGAAAATTTAGGATTCCAGGCGGAAATGCAAAGTAGCGTCTATTCTAATATAATGAAAATTTAGTGCCAATACGTGTCATACGAATAAACGTCTAAAAATGTACATCTAGTACTGATAAATAAGAACATGTAATAAAAATAAGGCTTACAATATTAATATAACATTCAGGTATATATTCACTAAAGTGAAACTAAATGCTTTAAAAAAAACACAAACAATTATTCATTTTCTTTTGCTAGCTTATGAGACCTAATTAGTGTCATGTGTGTTTTCATTGGTTAATGTGAAATCTAAAGGTATATATGGTAATTGGCTTACAAACTTATTTTATTGGAATAGATTAATAGGTTTAAAACTTAAACATTTCATGATTATTACTAAATTAAAAGATTGCGATTTCTCTCGTTTTAATATGAAATTAATTGCAAATAAAATATAGTCTATGTTGCTCAAAGATGACTTTTATCAGCAAACGAATCTTCACAATTGGTTCAGTAGCTTTAGGGATTTTTTTCTTACAAATATGTAAACTTTGTCTCTTCATTATAATGAATTAACAATAATATAGATTGAGAAGACTTTATTAAAAATCAAATCAAATCAAAAATGAAATTATGATACAGTATAGATATACAGTTAATTTTAATAATTAGTCAACAATGATATCCCTATAAAAAAAATTCTAAAATGGCATACAAAGAAACTTTTGTAGCTCCCGGTCTATTTACAGCCGTATATTAATGCTGCCAATCATTTTATTCCACGGAGCGAAATGACGAGCATTGAAACCAAAGAATTTTCATTTATTTCTACAAGGAAAAACTATGTGAATATTCTAACGATCTTGGCATACTTAGGTCAGTAGAAACGTAAAAAGTAGCTTCTTCATACTTCTTCACTTAAATTAGTTTAGCCAATGGTTAGGCCCTTCATGTGTATAGTTAGATATGCCAAATTTAATTAGATTATCAATTCTATTAGTACTTTATATGTGATTGATGTATAAAACTTATAAATACGTGATTTACAATTATTCAAGAAATAATAACAAATCACGAGAAGCCACGGGTCTGAGCCAGTATATACGAAAGAAGACAGTTAAACCCTTTTTATAAATAAATATAACTGTTATATTAGAAATGTAATCAATCACAAACGAACATTCAAGAAAATTAATTTAAATAAAATGTCAGACAACGAACTATCAAAGACAAATAAAAGTCCCGAACAAATTGGATGTTACCCAAAATTTCTGATGTCGGCATTAAAATTCATGTAATCTGGAAGCACTCCAGTTAAAGGGAGAGAAAAATATAATCGAAATTGTAAATTTTCAGGCGGCCATTATTCTTGTGTCAAGTGGCCGACAATTTTGCATTTTTTCATTATATTGAACGTTTAAGAGCTAGAAGTGTTTATGATTATAACATAATAATAAGTAAATTAATTATTAAAGATGATTTTTTAAAATGACCCAAAATTATGCTTTAAATCGTTTTCTAATGTTCAGCAACTTGAGATACGAAACACGTGTTTTTTTTCTTATTAAACACATCGCGATGAACTTGAGAAATATTTTTATAGCAACTCCGTATATGGAAAATTAAAGAACTGTGGATTTCTCCTAGTTTGAAAATAGCAATACGTCGTGGGCTGGCATGGTGATTATGACCACAACTAACTTCGGAAACAAGACTATGGCCCTGCATTCTCTTACAGATTAATATCAATGTAACATATTTATACAAATTTGTTTAAATTGCAAAAAGAAATCATGTCGTATAAAAAACAATATATGATATGAACCAAATCGCGTGATTTTTTAATTCTAATTTAATGAAAATTTAGTGCCAATACGTGTCATACGAATAAACGTCTAAAAATGTACATCTAGTACTGATAAATAAGAACATGTAATAAAAATAAGGCTTACAATATTAATATAACATTCAGGTATATATTCACTAAAGTGAAACTAAATGCTTTAAAAAAAACACAAACAATTATTCATTTTCTTTTGTTAGCTTATGAGACCTAATTAGTGTCATGTGTGTTTTCATTGGTTAATGTGAAATCTAAAGGTATATATGGTAATTGGCTTACAAACTTATTTTATTGGAATAGATTAATAGGTTTAAAACTTAAACATTTCATGATTATTACTAAATTAAAAGATTGCGATTTCTCTCGTTTTAATATGAAATTAATTGCAAATAAAATATAGTCTATGTTGCTCAAAGATGACTTTTATCAGCAAACGAATCTTCACAATTGGTTCAGTAGCTTTAGGGATTTTTTTCTTACAAATATGTAAACTTTGTCTCTTCATTATAATGAATTAACAATAATATAGATTGAGAAGACTTTATTAAAAATCAAATCAAATCAAAAATGAAATTATGATACAGTATAGATATACAGTTAATTTTAATAATAGTCAACAATGATATCCCTATAAAAAAAATTCTAAAATGGCATACAAAGAAACTTTTGTAGCTCCCGGTCTATTTACAGCCGTATATTAATGCTGCCAATCATTTTATTCCACGGAGCGAAATGACGAGCATTGAAACCAAAGAATTTTCATTTATTTCTACAAGGAAAAACTATGTGAATATTCTAACGATCTTGGCATACTTAGGTCAGTAGAAACGTAAAAAGTAGCTTCTTCATACTTCTTCACTTAAATTAGTTTAGCCAATGGTTAGGCCCTTCATGTGTTTAGTTAGATATGCCAAATTTAATTACATTATCAATTCTATTAGTACTTTATATGTGATTAATGTATAAAACTTACAAAAAACGTGATTTACAATTATTATATGATTACATTTGACATATTCAATTTATTTTAGATAATAATTTCTGTTTAGTTAGGTATGTTTGTGTGCACGTGTAAGTTTTGTGTCTGGGTCTAGTAGTAGGTTTTTTTATATTGTAGCACGACAAACTGACTGCACCATGCCTGATGGTAAGAACAGTACAATCCAAAAACAATGGTGACCACCGAGTAACACACTATCCATCGCCGGTCAACACTATCATGCCGGCCTGCAAAAAGCTGGATATGCACAGGCTGCTCCCGAAACGCGACCCGCAGAAAAGAATCACTATTACGGGCTTTTTCGCCATATACATGGTGGATGCGACCCAGTCAGGCTATAAAACCCTACCACCCCGCATTCGCCATTGCCTCGTTCGTTATTCAGCAGGGTTACCCCAAAATGAGTAAATGTTTAGTTAAGTATTTATACAACGGGATTTCGTATAGTATTATAGTTTTTGAGTTTTCTCGTATATATATAATTTAATACAAATATGCCAATGAAGTTTCACTTCAAATTAAACCCATAAAAACTATTTTATAAATTTCCTTTAGTAACCCTAACATTTCTCACGAACATTTCCATTGCGCATTCTTATCTAAATCAAAATGTTTTTAACCCATTTCAGCGTCTAGCACACCGTACAGATCTCTGGAATCTATCAATTCTAGTTCATCATCAACATCTAAACGAAAATGCGAAGAGATGACAGACCCTCAGAATAGCCCCTTGAATCACAAGAAGCATAAATACGAAGGCAGGATTCGAGGGCGACCGCCACTCATAAGAAGTTATGGAGTATCAACACTGAGGACTTGCCAATCAGAGGAACAACAATCATCAAAGAATGAGATGTCTTGTTACCAGGAGGATGATATAAATTTGAGCTTTTAAAATTTTTTCTGGTATCTGATACATCTCCCTATAGACGGACTAACAGCAGTTCATCATTTTGTGTAACTTCTTATACATATTATAGCACATATTTCCTATTCGACCATAAATTATGCATTTAGAATCAGGCGAATTGCTCGCCTATTTGTTATGTTCGATAGAAGAGGTCAAGCCAGGCAAAGATCTGCTAAGTATAATTCTTAATACTTTAGAATAATGTAATTGAGACATAATTTGTGCATCCACAATCTAGATAGGCAACTAAGATATTGATCCAAACACCCAAATATCTATTGGTCATATTTATACAACTTTGACTTTAATCAAGTGTACTGGTATTTATATGCTGTTGTTTTTTCTTTTTTCTACTTCCATAGGTTTCTAATAGAATAAGTAACTAAACACATTTTGTTAATCTCAAATCACTATTTCGTTGATTGACATTTTCTACTTATGTAATTATACTTACCCGAGCCGTTCTTGCATTTTTATAGTATAGTATTCTTGCATAGTAGGTAGTAGAGCCACGCCGAAGCTACTGGTGGTTTCATGAATGGCTCGGCCGGGGTACTACCACCTGATCCACAGACACACCGACGTGAAGGAACAGTGCTTGCATTGTTGCATTTCGTTCGGCCAGTGAGAGCGCCGGAGGCCCACCTCCCATTCCCTCCACCCACCCGTCCCCAAACAAAGGCTGGCAACGCACTTGCAACTCCCCTGGTGTTGCTAGTGTCTATGGACGGCGGTGATCATTTAACGTCAGGAGACCCGCCTGTTAGTTTGCCTCCTAACATAAAAAAAAAATATCTTTGGTTTATGCCATTTCTTTTTTACCTCTTTTTATATTACTTAGGCTTTAGTTTTATATACTGACAACAAATTTATTTAAAACAACTATGTTAATAAAACGTATAATTACCGTAATTTAACCACCGTATATATATCTCTACGCATTAAAAACTCACTTCTCATACCAAGGACATTTTCTCCACTGAAAATTCTACCTTAACAAATAATTCAATTTTTTGGTTACATTGTACATGTTTACAATCATTTATAGAAAGGATTAGATGATTGACCTTTTTTCCGCTGTTATGATTAGATTTTAAGTATATCTTATGGTTATAAGTATAGCTTATGTTCATCACGTCATCCCAAATACTGGTTTCCTTTAGAATAAATACTACTTTTCTATCTACAATTTATTTTATTGTATTTAACCTATCAAAGAAATTCCTATATACCTAAACATCACTAACCGCCTAATTATCATTGTCAATAGTTCTGATTAATTAATCAGACGTGAGTCATCGTGTAACAATATCGGTTAAAGGCCCGTGACTTGTACGACAAGTAGCTATTGAACTTTGTAAGGCAATTCTTTTCTTTCATGCACTAAATAACTAAATTGTACTACTTTTATGTATATATTTCTTGGTAAGCCGCATTGGCCTAGTCGTTTGACCCGTGGAATATCAACTCAATGTCCACATTTTTTTTTTCGAAATTCGCGTACATTTACTAATTAAAATTGGCAACGCTATCGGCTGATGCTGAAGGAAAACATTGTGAGGAAAACTGAACTAGATTTTTTTTTTACTGTAGTACGGCAAAATGACTGCGCTGTGTCTGATGTCATGCCAGCCTGCGAAAATCTGGACATGTACAGGCTGATCCCGAAACGCGACCCGCAGAAGGCAATCACTGCGACGGGCTTTTTCGCCATATACATAGTGGCTGTGACCTAGTCAGGCTGTAAAACCCTACTACCCCGCTTTCGCCATTGCCTCGTTCTTTATTCAGCAGGGTGCACCACGTGCAGGTGAGCTGGCTTGGATGTCTCAAGTCTTCGATGTTATTCGACACCCCTTACACCCCAAATAAATGTTCTGATAGTAATACTGTATGTTAAAAAATATAGAACTATGGATTTCTCAGGGTTTGAAATCGCCAATGCGTCGTGGGCTGGTGTGATGGTTATGCTTATACCTTCTTTCAGGAAGAGTCTTATGGCTCTGAAGTGGGTCTCTGCTTAATGATTATAATAATATATTTCTTCATACCTCGTCTTATTATCAGGATTATATAGTCCAAGAATTCGAACAATACGAGATGCAGTTATTGTTTGACTGCTATTTTTAATTAGATATCTGGAGTCGTATGATAAAGTCCTCTTCTTAAATATTGCTTTAGATCGATTACCGTACAATGATTTCTTAAACTTGTCAGCTATTAATAACAATATATGTAGACGTGCTATCAAAGATTTGCTAGTATTTGAAAACTCCTACTACGCATTCAAACTTCCACAGTTTTTATTCACACAGCGACCTCTATGCAGCCGTTAATGTAACAAACACATATGATCAATCATTGGTCCACTATGTCGTCTACATGAAAAATTAGAAATTAGTTTCTTGACGCGGTAATAATTTTAATTGAAACAGATGTGATCCGAACTAATTAACGAATTTCAATTTGATGATCCGAACGCTTCAATTGAATGTGTTTTGACGGTCATTCTAAAATACGCTATTTTACTATTCTAATTTTCTCTAAGTAACCGATACGGCAAATCTCTTACGCTTTACGGAATTACTCTATACTATTAAAAGATAAAAATCCATCAATTTTTACCGACGTTACAGTTGCTTGCTAGCACCATGCATTAATTTAAATAGATTCAGAGATTCCCGAATATGACGCGCTCAAATAAATCAATTATCTCCTTATTCCGTGATCTTTGTGTGCACGTGTAAGTATGTATGAGTGTCTGTGTGGGTCTAGTAGTAGGTATAAAAAATGAGTAAATGTTTATTGAAGTATTTACATAACGGGATTTCGTATAGTATATAGTTTTTGAGTATTCTCGTATATATATAATTTAATACAAATAAGCCAAATAAGTTTCACTTCAAATTAAATCCATAAAAACTATTTTATAAATTTCCACCGATGATTGGGGCACACCAAAAATTTGTTTAGGAACCCTAACATTTCTCACAAACATTTCTATTGCGCATTCTCACCTAAATCAAAATGTTTCTATCCCATTTCAGCGTCTAGCACACCGTACAGATCTCTGGAATCCATCAATTCTAGTTCGTCATCAACATCTAAACGAAAATGCGAAGAGATGACAGACCCTCAGAATAGCCCCTTGAATCACAAGAAGCATAAATATGAAGGCAGGATTCGAGGGCGACCGCCACTCATAAGAAGTTATGGAGTATCAACACTGAGGACTTGTCAATCAGAGGAACAACAATCGTCAAAGAATGAGATGTCTTGTTACCAGGAGGATGATATAAATTTGAGCTTTTAAAATTTTTTCTGGTATCTGATATATCTCTCTACAGACGGACTAACAGCAGTTCATCATTTTGTGAAACTTCCTATACACACACATTCACACATATTTCCTATTCAGCCCTAAGTTCTACATTTAGTATCAGGCGAATTGCTCGCCTATGTTCAATAGAAGATGTCAAGCCAGGAAAAGATCTGCTAAGTATAATTCTTAATACTTTAGAATAATGTAATTGAGACATAATTTGTGCATCCGCAATCGAGATATTAGGCAACTAAGATATTGGTCCAAACACCCAAATATCTATTGGTCATATTTATACAACTTTGACTTTAATCAAGTGTACTGGTATTTATATGCTGTTGTTTTTTCTTTTTTCTACTTCCATAGGTTTCTAATAGAATAAGTAACTAAACACATTTTGTTAATCTCAAAACACCATGCCGTTGATTAACATTTGCTACTTATGTAATTATACTTACCCGAGCCATTCTTGCATTTTTATATTATAGTATTCTTGCATAGTAGGTAGTAGAGCCACGCCGAAGCTACTGGTGATTTCATAAATGCGTCGGCTCGGCCGGGGTACTACCACCTGACCCACAGACACACCGACGTGAAGTAACAGTGCTTGCATTGTTGCGTTTCGGTCGGCCAGTGAGAGCGCCTCCCATTCCCTCCACCCACCCGTCCCCAAACAAAGGCTGGCAACACACTTGCGACTCCCCTGGTGTTGCTATGGACGGCGGTGATCACTTAACGTCAGGTGACCCGCCTGTTCCTTTGCCTCCTGACATAAAAAAATTATCTTTGGTTCATGTCATTTCTTTTCTACCGCTTTTTATATTACTTAGGCTTTAGTTTTATATACTGACAACAAATTTATTTAAAACAACTATGTAAATAAAACGTATAATTACCATAATTTAACCATCGTATATCTATCTCTACGCATTAAGACTGCGAAGGCAAAAATTCTTCATAAAATAAATAAGATATTTCGAAGTATACGTGATACGTGGTTCCCATTATGTAAAAGAGGACACTGGCAATGGTTTAAACTTACTTCTCATACCAAGGACATTTTCTCCATTGAAAATTCTACCTTAACAAATAATTCAATTTTTTGGTTACATTGTAAATGTTTACAATCAGTTATAGAAAGGATTAGATGATTGACCTTTTTCCGCTGTTATGATTAGATTTTAAGTATATCTTATGGTTATAAGTATAGCTTATGTTCATCACGTCATCCCAAATACTGGTTTCCTTTAGAATAAATACTACTTTTCTATCTACAATTTATTTTATTGTATTTAACCTATCAAAGAAATTCCTATATACCTAAACATCACTAACCGCCTAATTATCATTGTCAATAGTTCTGATTAATTAATCAGACGTGAGTCATCGTGTAACAATATCGGTTAAAGGCCCGTGACTTGTACGACAAGTAGCTATTGAACTTTGTAAGGCAATTCTTTTCTTTCATGCACTAAATAACTAAATTCTACTACTTTTATGTATATATTTCTTGGTATGCCGCGTTGGCCTAGTCATTTGACCTTTGGAATATTAACTCGATTTACACACAATTTTTTTTCGAAATTCGCGTACATTTACTAATTAAAATCGGCAACACTATCAGCTGATGCTGAAGGAAAACATTGTGAGGAAAACTGAACTAGATTCATTTTTATTTTAGTACGGCAAAATGACAGTACTGTGTCTGATGGTAAGCACAGTAAAATCCAAAAACAATGGCGACCACCGAGTGACACACTATCCATCGCCGGTCGGCGCTGTCATGCCGGCCTGCGAAAGGCGATCCCGAAACGCGACCCACAGAAAACAATCACTATGATGGGCTTTTTCGCCATATACATGGTGGTTGCGACCCAGTCAGGCTGTAAAACCCTACCACCCCGCTATCGCCATTGCCTCGTTCTTTATTCAGCAGGGTGCACCACGTGCAGGTGAGGTGGCTTGGATGTCTCAAGTCTTCGATGTTATTCGATACCCCTTACACCCCAAATAAATGTTCTTATAGTAATACTGTATGTTAGAAAACATAGAACTATGGATTTCTCAGGGTTTGAAATCGCCAATACGTCATGGGCTGGCGTGATGGTTATGCTTATACCTTCTTTCACGGAGAGTCTTATGGCTCTCCAGTGAGTTTCTACAGGCTGCTTAATAATTATGATAATATATTTCTTCATACCTCGTCTAATTATCAGGATTATATAGTCCAAGAATTCGAACAATACGAGATGCAGTTATCGTTTGACTACTATTTTTAATTAGATATCTGGAGTCGTATGATAAAGTCCTCTTCTTAAATATTGCTTTAGATCGATTACCGTACAATGATTTCTTAAACTTGTCAGCTATTAATAACAATATATGTAGACGTGCTATCAAAGATTTGCTAGTATTTGAAAACTCCTACTACGCATTCAAACTTCCACAGTTTTATTCACATAGTTACCTCTATGCAGCCGTTAAAGTAACAAACACATGATCAATCATTGGTCCACTATGTCGTCTACATGAATAATTAGAAATTAGTTCCTTGACGGCGTAATAATTTTAATTGAAACAGATGTGATCCGAACTAATTAACGAATTTCAATTTGATGATCCGAACGCTTCAATTGAATGTGTTTTGACGGTAATTCTAAAATACGCTATTTTACTATTCTAATTTTCTCTAAGTAACCGATACGGCAAATCTCTTACGCTTTACGGAATTACTCTATACTATTAAAAGATAAAAATCCATCAATTTTTACCGACGTTACAGTTGCTTGCTAGCACCATGCATTAATTTAAATAGATTCAGAGATTCCCGAATATGACGCGCTCAAATAAATCAATTATCTCCTTATTCCGTGATTATTATAATATAAGTTATAATAAACCATATTTTACCATAAAAATGAGGCTACATTCAGATTCTATGGATTTTCATTCACATTTTACACATTCAGACTAGTGAATTTACCCTCCTCTTAACTATTATTATTTATTTTCTCTATGATTCATTACATATCTTCGAATCATGCGTTTTTGTTTTATGTAAAAATAATATGAAGGGCTAAATTAATTTAATTATTATATCTTTTCATGCTTGTAAATTCTTAGACCTGGCTGTAAATCAGTGTGGTTCTATAAACTTGGTTACCAGAGCCAATAAAATAATGCCAGAACTCTTTGACGCAGTTCTCTCATTTTTTAAATATATCTTGTACATTTTACATACGACAAAAAGTCGAGGCAGTCATAAGGACTGCTAACAGAAGGGAAAACACGAAACAATGAAATAACTGTGTTTTGTTTTGAATTTTCATATTAATTATAGTGTGAATGACAATATTTCAATTTTAGAATTTGTTTATTGGAATTATTAATATTAGTGTGGTTTTCATATCTATTGGCACTCGAAGCAATAATATATATTTTATATATATTTTTAGAAAGTCTATTAATCAATCAAACGTATGGTGAGCTGCAAAATAACAATATTCCATGTGCACAGATCCCTATACTACGCGTCAATAATCTGACGAAAGCTGCGCAAGCGCAATACGACCGGTTACGCTTACATAACATGTCATGACAAGAAATTATAAATTCATCTCCTGCCAAAAATACCGCTTAACGCGCCTAAAAAAGTTGTCACTTCAATAAATGTCTTCTTTCTTTTTTATGTAAATATCAATAAATTTGTTACAAAATTGAAGAGCCTGACTGTAGTATGGGGGACGCCATCATAACCTAAAGTGATTAGCGGCATTATATCCAACTAACACGATCCTGTTAAAGAGCGAACGAGATAGATATTCCAAATTACCTTCGTACTTATATTTTATATTTCTGATTCAATTCATCATCCAGAGAATTTACCTAGAATTTAAAATAACTCATTACCCGTATAAATAACCTGACGTCTATAAATTGAAAATCATTATGTAGGTACAGATTCAGTACTATCAGAGTATGACAAAACAGAGATCGCTCGCAGAAAACATTCATAAAAAGATTTACATCAAGTTCGTCCCCAATAAAATTCTCAAGTGACAGAATTGAAAACTCAAAACAATGAAATAACTGTGTTTAGTTTTGAATTTTCACATTAATTATAGTGTGAATGACAATATTTCAATTTTAGAATGTGTTTATTGGAATTATTAATATTAGTGTGGTTTTCATATCTGCTGGCACTCGAAGCAATAATTATATATATTTTTAGAAAGTCTATTAATCAATTAAACGTATGTTGAGCTGCAAAATAACAACATTCCATGTGCACAGATCCCTATATTACGCGTCAATAATCTGACGAAAGCCGCGCAAGCGCAATACGACCGGTTACGCTTACATAACATGTCATGACAAAAAATTATAAATTCATCTCCTGCCAAAAATACCGCTTAACGCGCCTAAAAAAGTTGTCACTTCAATAAATGTCTTCTTTCTTTTTTATGTAAATATCAATAAATTTGTTACAAAATTGAAGAGCCTGACTGTAGTATGGGGGACGCCATCATAACCTAAAGTGATTAGCGGCATTATATCCAACTAACACGATCCTGTTAAAGAGCGAACGAGATAGATATTCCAAATTACCTTCGTACTTATATTTTATATTTCTGATTCAATTCATCATCCAGAGAATTTACCTAGAATTTAAAATAACTCATTACCCGTATAAATAACCTGACGTCTATAAATTGAAAATCATTATGTAGGTACAGATTCAGTACTATCAGAGTATGACAAAAGAGAGATCGCTCGCAGAAAATATTCATAAAAAGATTTACATCAAGTTCGTCCCCAATAAAATTCTCAAGAACAAGTACGATTCGTTCTATTCACGCGTTGAACACGTGACACTATTATTTCAAATTCAAAGGATAAAAAGAGATAGTATTAAAAAGGATGTTCGTGTAAGAGCTGTTAGTGATGGACGCTTATTCGTTTGTCAAAGAACCGGTATTTCTTGAATCGGTTTCCGATAATGGTATAACTTATTATTGCATAATTAAAAGTTCTCGGTTTATAGTGTTATTTTGTTTAAATATCCCCTTTATTTAAATCTATATAAAAGACCAGAACTTTGTTAAAGTAAGAATCTTAAGTAATTATTATACATACTTCTGTTTTGAACACGTTTTGAAATTTTTATAATTTTAAATTTTTATATGAATTTTTGGGTTTACTGACAAGGCAACCATTTATTCAGTACATTGTCATTTTAATTTAAATATCCTTTTGTTTAATTACAATGGTACTTAATATTTCTAAGCCTATCGATATGTTCCGGCAGCTGCCTTAGAGCCGGTGTTTAGGTTTAGCGTGTGGTCTACTTCGTGTTCCACATCGTGATTTAACATCAGGTAAAATTGTAATCAAACGCTAAAACCTCTAATGTATAAAATACCTACTGCTTTTTATCTAAATGATAATTGAGAATGTTTATAAGGATGGGTGGATATTTGTTATTCCTTCACGTAAAGACCACTCAGTGAATTTTGTCAAAACTTTACAGTAATATTTATTTCTTTTTATTTATTATTACAATATAGAGAGCATTATACACAATATAAAAACAAATTGTTTTACCGATTCTCCTGATGATATAACGGCAGTGAACGATCAGTACCAGTCTCTCTTCAAACAGAGCGTGTTCACGCCCATTCCCACGTCACCATAGATCACGCTGTCGTAGTCTGGGGGTAAATTTCGCTCCTGCATACCAGACTAGACCCCCCTCGGCAGCGGCTCAAGCCTAGGTCCGTTCCCTCGGCGTGGAGCTCTTGAGTACGATGCTCCCGCGAAAACAGTTACACAAAATATTTCATCACCGCTATAACATTACACATATCACCTCCACACACGTGCACATACCCATGCTTCCACATGAAAGTGGAAGGGTTTTATTTTTTCCCTTACCGAACTGAATTGGTTCACAAAAAATTATCTGACACGAAATACATATAAGAGGTATGGAGGTATATATGTTTGGTACACATATATATCTCTCTAAAAAGTTGCGGGCTGCTGCTAATAGGCTATAATTTTAAAATATATAATAATATAATCACATAAATCTAAAATGTACCTTTAATACGTAGGTATAAATTGTTTTCAATAATATTAACTTAACAAACAATACATATCGAACAGAATAATTGGGCGTTTATCAAGTGTCATTGAATTTAATCCAATCTAAGCGAGCTATCCGCACCATGCATGAATGTATAAATACCGGGCTTGAACTACGTATATACGTTATCTTACTGAGTTTGTTCTACTTTCTGTATGTATGCTGAGAATGACGGTTTTACCCAATTCTGTGTTCTCTTTTTCGTAACACGTAACGTGCAAGTCTCCGGAGCCACGGCTCTACGATAAATTGTATCTCGGCATAAACCAAAGTTTAATATTGCATATCTTTATTGTACTGCGAAATTGTAGAAACAACTCCCGATCAATGTATTCGTTCTTATCTGTATCGAATCCTGCAAATAGTAGGTTAAAAGCCAAAAGAAATGTTTTGAGCAAAGTCTGCTACCATTAAAATACGGTGCCGTTACTCTGTGGTGTTGCAATAAAAAATCCAACTAACCAAGACAAATCACTCAACCACATACTTGGTTAAAGTTATAGTATTCACATCGAAATTCATTATAAATGTTAAAAAGTGACTGTTTAAAATCATGTACTCTTCCCATTTCTTTCTCTTTCTGCTCTTTCGAAACGGCTTAAGCGATTTTGATGAGACTTTTACTGGCAGATAGACTTTTCATAGTATTCATTAATTAATTCAGATTAAAGACAAAACTCTTATTACTAGAAGTAAGTCACGGACGGAAGCTAGTAGTAAAATAAATCCTTATTCAGTGGTTTGACTAAATTATAATAGAACACGATATTTATCTCCGAATGGATCCGACCACCATGCACCAGATGTAAAACTCGCCTTGTGGCATTCTGAGGCGTGTCGCTTTCGGGATACTTCGTTAATATTCGGCTACCGAAACAGGCTGACAAGACTACTAAAGAAATGGAAATCTCTTGGCGGACACCGTTGTTTAGATTACACTATGATTGCCATCAGGAACAGTCTAGTCACTGTCTATAAAAAAAATACACGAACCGAAATCAAAATTCAAACACACATCACTACGAAATTCACAACGGAATAACAGCTTTAACTGCGATTGGCCGCGTTGGGGCATTTCTTACGAGAGTGCTTTTAAAAACCGCTTTATGCGATTCCCAACCTTACAAACTAGACTTAAGGGTTATTTTTCAATGTGAAAATTCTAAAGTAGCAAAATTTTTACAAGTAGCCAGTGTTGAATACGAAAGATTCTTTCTTAAGTGATATACTATTGCAGTGGATGACTTTTCACAATTTTTATAGGGAAAACTAAGTTACAGACTTTCAATAGCTTTTCAAACGGAAAATAACTTCTTGGAAGTTTAATTGACTGAATAGAATGAGTTTAAAATGTGACTTTATGAAGAAATCTTTCACTTTTTAATGAATAACTAACTTTATACCGCTTATTCGTGTCTTCTTCATTCAAGTGGAAATTTTGTTAGATGTGTTGAGCGGTATTTGTCTGATTTCGCGTCAGCGACATGCTAGTAAAGCAAGTATATTGCGCTTGCGTCAGACTTGCGACACGTAGTATGGCGGCCTGTGTACATCTAATATTGATATTTTATATTGAGATTGTACAGACCCTCATACGTTTGATTAATTACTAAATAATTCAGATTATAACTAACTTAGAAATTCAAAAGATAACACAGTTATTCCATTGCTTTGAGTTTCCACTTCTATCGTCAGTCCTTATGGCTGCCTCGACGGTTTTTTTAAAGTATAACTTGTAAAGTAAGTATAGTATCTTATTTATATAGTCTTATATATCTTATTAGTATAGTGTCTTTCTTTTTTTTGTAATTAGGTATTTTTATTTTTTAAGTTATAACTTAGTTTTAGTTATATTTTTTTATATTTATACACACACGCGCTGTTTTTGTTTTTATATCTTGATTTTTTTTTGTTTTTCATGTACAATAATGTCTAGATGTCTCTAATGTCGTCTAGAAGGGCCTAATTTTAAGTATATGATATCGAATTGTCAGATTAAATCCAGTTTTATAGACTCTTATGGCTGCCTCGACGGTTACTTTAAAGTATAACTTGTGTACAATAATTGTAAGCTGTGTTTACGTCTAGAAGGGCCTAATTTTAAGTATATGATATACGAATAAAAATTCGTTGGCAAAAAATATTTAAGATATATAATACTTATATACTTGGTTTTTATAACATAATGAAATCTTGCGTGGATACCACCACCATCCATTGGACAGTAAAGAGTGACTTATGCCGCACTATTACCTTCTAAACCCCATGGTGTTCCTTTATTACCCTTTGGCCGAGGAGTGGGGGCTAATTTCGGATTTCATCCGCTTAATTCAGCAGGTGTGGGTCCTTCGTAAGAAGCCTCCTTTAGCGATCTGAGGCTCAAAACAAATTCCCTCGGCCGGACTGATGAAACCCACGTAATAAAAAACCCATAACGCATCACATAGACCTATAAACAATATACTAGAATATTACTTTTATATACAATTTTTTTTAACTCCCGTGGTTTCTATTCGAAAGATTATAGGCCGGTACTAAATTGTTAGTGTATGCAACACAAAATATTTGATGTATTCTCTTTCAATTTATCTCGTACTAGTTATTGCCTGCGGTTTTGTTCGTGTTTATGTAGTTTTGGCTTTTTCCTCAGGAACAGTGTTTTTTTTTTTTGCCAAAAGGTATTTGATTGAAGAAGGCGTTACTTTGCGGAAATTCATCATTAAATATTATAGTGGACGCGACTTTGCACTTTCGCTTGGAATTGATGCTATATTTCATAATGATCAATATAAAAAAAAATATAGTGTGACAAACAAACTCACATAGGGATTTTTAGCCAATCGATAGCCACGATCCAGCGTGACCATCATACAGTCGTGACGAACTCGTTAAATTGATATTTATTATATTGTACTGTGATATCATCAGGTACTAAACCTTTTTCTATAAAAAAATAAGAAATGAAAGAGCAAATGAGCAAAAACTAGCTAAGTCACATTTACAAAAAAATACAGGAAGACAAGTTAAATTCTGAAAGCAATTTTTGGTGGACTTGAGTAGGTACATTAGAATAAATGATTTTGAAAGGAAATAGTATATGTAATTGGAATCGTTTTCTGTATATAATATTCCTAATAATAATCGACGTGGTCAAGTCACGGACTTAGCTAGTTATGCACTATTAAGGAAGCCATACAACAAAACAAAAAATGTGACACAATGCGTTTTAGACTTGTTTTAGGTAGGCATATTATGAAATGAGTATTTTAGTGGACATAAATTATAAAAAAAATATTTAAAAAAAATTGGACTTAGCTACTTTTTCCCTTTTTTTAGCCTTTCAAATGGAAACTTTGATTATTTAAAAAAATATTTTAAAAAATTAGTATTTTCTCTTTGATACGTTATTCAGTATTAAATGTATATATTATAAAAACCAACTAAATCGCATGCTAAAGTCAATAAGAGAAGCAAAATGTGATACAAGCATAATCAAATCCCGAATCACCTGGCGGTGAACCTGTGTTCATTTATAATTTACGACGTCATGTCACACAATATTCGTTTTTTCACGCTTTTATACGCTACGACATATAACTGTCATCTATATATTAATACGTGAAGCCCAAACTTTGTATCCCGTTATGAGAGAAATGCGCGAACGGATGAACGTGAAACTTGGCATAGTTAAAGTTTATATGGAGGAGAAGTGCAGAAAGCTATTTATTTTATATAAAATGCATTAGAAGTACATTAAATTAATTAAAATACGCATTACTCACACTACTGCTTCAATTTTACACAACATATACACACATGTAAATAAAAAAGACATTTTGACATCTGTCAATAAAGGACTTCAAAAAAGGTTGTGAAGGAGATTGCTATGCTCGACTGTATGTATTATTTTACTGTTACGTTCCAGTTACCCTTTTTCATTCTACATTCAACTTTAAAAAATCAATGATCTATGGTCGAATGTCGACCACTGGTCGTCCACTAGTTTTATTAAACAAGTGATTTTGACAAAAGTCTGCTACGAATTAAACTCGCTTGACTGGGTTGCCACAAAACACGTTCAACATAATGTGATTTTTGATTGAAGAAGGCTTTACTTTGTGGGAATCCATTATTAAATATTAGTGGGCATTACTTTGCACTTCCGAATTAATTGGCTGCTTACTACATCTCACGGCAACAAAAATTCGTTTTATTTTAGGTATACGAGCTGAACCTGAAAAAATAATCGGAAACTAGTAATAGGGAGAGAGAGCGAAGTATTAGTAGCTAAAACATAAAAATTTTGCATTTAATGATTAATACGTTTTATTAAGAAAGTCCTAAGCCAAATTGAGGTGCACAAGCTTAGAAAAATGAGTACAGTATTCAAACAGCAACATCCTGCCTGAAAAATTACGTACTTAGTTAAAATCATAGTTATAATCAGTGAAATAATATTTTCACAAAATCGTATCGTAGTCGTGTCGTGTCGTATAAAACTGAAATCAGGGAATTCACCTTCGTGGGAGCAAACTAATAAAATGGGACGAGATACAAAAGACAGGGGACAATAGCCGCACGTAAAGTCCGTCGGAAGTTGGAGCCCGATACAGGATGTTGGCATGTGACGTCACAACGTTGACAAATTCACATCAGAGATGTGACTTTATATGTGGACATTATTCTCGGTTATTTTATGGACGGATTTAATGATAATGCCAGTTGTAAACGTAATTTCGTCATAATATTTTGCTGATTATTCGTATTCTTTTTTTGTTTTTATTGCCCTGTACTAAATTTTATCTACCCTCATATTTTATCTTTTGATGGGTTTTTGTTTTTTTATTTATAGTGAAAACGTATTTAGGTTCGGTAAGTGTTATTTTTGGTAGGAGATAAATTTATAATTTCGCGTCATGACATATTAGTAAGCGTGACCGGCCATGAGACTTCGAGAGTCAGTGGCCATGAGAGTCAGACTAGCGACGCGTAGTATAGGGGCCTGTGTGCATGTAATATTGATATTTTGCAGCTCAACATACGTTTGATTGGTTTACAGACTTTATAAAAATATAATATATAATTACTGCTCCGAGTGCCAATAGATATGAAAACCACATTAATATTAATAATTCCAATAAACAAATTCTAAAATATTGTCATTTTTACATGTATTATAACAATGCATTATAGTCCCAATCGTTTTTAGCGGATATGCTGAATAGGGTGTTATTTACAGATATCACTATCGTTCACGTAGTCCATCCTATTTGTCATCAAACCAGCATGACATGGTGCTTGAATTTACAATCTGACAAATCAGTAATCCGAATATATAAACAAGCAATTCCCAACAAAAAAAAAACCACAAATTCAAACGGTTTAGTCTACAGTGGACATAGACGAGTAAGCGAAACCATTATCCATACTTAATATTATTAAGCTGAAGAGTTTGTTTACTTGAACACGCTAATCTCAGTAACCAATGGTCCGATTGTAAAAAATCTTTCAGTGCTAGATAGCTCATTTATCGAGGAAGACTATAGACTACATCATTACGACAAGAGTGACAGTTAACGTGGCTAACAAAGTAACTATTCTACGCGGACGAAGTCGCAGGCTGAAGCTAGTGTATAATAATGTTATTGGCAACACTGCTTATAGTATCATGATTTTACGAAGGAAAATGTTTTGAGGCTAATATTGATAATGGATGCTTTATCGCTATTAAAGTGTACAAGCCTTTGCCTTTTAATCATTATGGTGCTAATTTTTGCATCGTGACCAGTATAGAAAACTCAAGCAATAATTTAGTACGCCTTTTATGTTAGGAGTAAACTCTTTTATATAATCTATATCTTCTATACATATAATAAAAATGAAGTGTCTGTATGTAATATCAAAATAACACTTTTTTATTGATTGGATGTGAATTTCAAGAAGTCAGCTCATTCATTATATACAATTCAACATTATAATTATTAATAGGAAATTTGAAGATAGAAGGGGTATTTCTAAAAAGATAAGATAAAAAGACTATAAACGTATTACTTATTGACAATATCATCATAATAACATCTTTAACTCATTGTTTCATTAATTACTTATACAGTGTAAGTGAGCACTGAGGTAGTTACATGGTGGGTTAATGTTGCTGATGATAAACCTCATTTGACACACTGTTAGTATTTATATATCTAATGTATACGTTACATGTATAGGTGGCGTGCGTGTCGTACTTACAATTGTTTTTAAAAAGCATTTCTATAATTGTACATGGTCTTATAATTTTATATTTCTTTAACACAATTTTAAAAAACGCGTGCGGAGCTGCGGGTACAGCTAGTGTTTAATAAAATGAGCAAAAGGGCACGGGATATAGGCAGCAGCTACATTAATAAATTATCCTTCTACACGTTTATTACATTATTAGCTATACCCGCGACTCTGTCTGCGTGGAACCAAATGTAAAAGAACAATGACTAATAAAATCATTTGAATGTATTGTATGTATTCTCTCGTACTTTTGATAAATTAAGCCGATTTTAATTAAACTAAGATTAAATGTTACTCGAGGATATTATTTATGATTTTCTTGGCGAGGTTTTATCGTGAACGTAGGTAGTACTTTAGCAGTGATGCGTGTTCAAACAAACATTCACACTGACATTTATGAAAATGGTTGAAAAGTATTTTATTACTAATTCCAAGACACCTGCAACAATTTTACCACAAACATCTAAAAAAAAGACACGTTAGATTTACATTCTCATTATATGTGTTAAGGTAGATATATTAATTGGTTATATGTTATACATTGATTTTACCGTGATACTGGCGTGTTGGTAAGAGATGCTTCTAAGTCTTTAAGTACAGTTCATTCGTTCCTTTGTTAGCCTGCTTGCGTTTTTATTTATATTAATTTATACTTAATAATTCATACTTAACAATAATTTATACTTTTATTTAAACTAGCAACCACTCGCGACTTCCATTGAGTTAATGTCAATATTAATTCTAATGAATTATATCCGCTATCATTACGGGCTTTAAAGTGGGTTCATTAGTTTCGGATAATACATTTTATAATCAAACAGAATTTACTAATTAAAATTTTAATAATGAAAACAGACAGTTTCCTTTGGTATTTACAGTATAAATGTTAATATTCATTGAGGGATTTAGTATAGCTTGAATGAAGATTTTTTTAAATTAGTTAACCTAAATGATGTATTCTACGACATTTTATATGAAAGCGAAAGAAAAATACTGTTGAAAATGCTATACTGTATATAGATAAATGATATATTTTCGATACAAGGTTATTAAATAAGAATATAACATATGTATTTGATACCGTAGTTTGGAAGTAGGTCGTCGGACCGCACTCCTTCCGCGCCGCACGAGTACTTGAGAAGTTTCGAGGTCTTCTATATAAGGATGCTTCTTGTGGCCATCCTGACCTTTTCACTGTATTTGTAGACGGCCATCGCCCGTACGACCCCCATATATAGTCGGCGGCACCCAGCATTCGGGCCCCCTATGTTGGGGAGCAGTCGGCCGAGTGCCGCCGCCGCCCCCACAATTCGCGGTCTGAGCCCCTCAAAGTGGGGCTCAAACCGCCAGCGTCCGTCCAGGGTGAGGCCCAGATACTTCATCTGGGTCCCCACCCTGATTCGGGCACCCTCCACCATTATGTGATACTTAACAATAATTTATACTTTTATTTAAACTAGCAACCACTCGCGACTTCCATTGAGTTAATATCAATATTAATTCTAATGAATTATATCCGCTATCATTACGGGCTTTAAAGTGGGTTCATTAGTTTCGGATAATACATTTTATAATCAAACAGAATTTACTAATTAAAATTTTAATAATGAAAACAGACAGTTTCCTTTGGCATTTACAGTATAAATGTTAAGATTCATTGAGGGATTTAGTATAGTTTGAATGAAGATTTTTTAAAATTAGTTAACCTAAATGATGTATTCTACGACATTTTATATGAAAGCGAAAGAAAAATACTGTTGAAAATGCTATACTGTATATAGAAAAACGATATATTTTCGATACAAGGTTATTAAATAAGAATATAACATATGTATTTGATACCGTAGTTTGGAAGTAGGTCGTCGGACCGCGCTCCTTCCGCGCCGCACGAGTACTTGAGAAGTTTCGAGGTCTTCTATATAAGGATGCTTCTTGTGGCCATCCTGACCTTTTCACTGTATTTGATATTCCGATTCTGTCTTACAACCTTAAAATGTAACCTTGTTTCTACCAAGTTTTTCTGGACAATTCATACGCTATTATATTAACTAGCTGTGTCCTATGTCCTACTACTACGTCCGCGTGGAACCTGATGTCCAAAATAGTGACTAATTTCTATCTCCTTTCTCTCGAACTTCAGTCACGTCGTCATTAAAATTACAATAACTTTTGATATACCGAAGCGATTTTAATGAAATAAAAACTAAATGATACTCGAAGATATGCTTTATTGGTGATTGATGATTTTCTTGGTAAGGTTTTATCGTGAATGCAGTAGTACTTTTACAGTGATACTTGTTCAAACAAACTTACAGACAGACATTTCTAAAAATGTATTTTTTTACTTATTACAAGACACCTGCAACAATTATTTTTACAAAAATCAAAAAAGTACAGACACGTTAGATTTAACACGTTAGATTAAATTAGTTTTTATAGATGAATTCATTTTCACTTATTCTTATTTTATTTCTTGTTTTATCAAATGTTTATCAATATTTTATGTCACATAATTTAATTTTGTAGTATAATATAATAATGGTGTAAGTTGTAACGACGTGATATAGCGTTGTAGGTTTTCGGTCTCATATGCTCCTTCTTATTATTGTATTCTTCATCGGACTGACGACTCATTTTTTTTTCTTCTCGCGAGGGTATTTTTTTTATATCCACCTTACCAGGCAGCGTAGGTGAGGGTGCCAGATTTTTACCGCTTAAAACCCCTTGGTGTTCTACTCACACCATTTAGCCGAATAGGCAGAAACTGCCTCTGTAATACTTCTACCTCACCTGGCTGGTGTTGGACCCTCAGCAGGCTACGATCTATGGTCTGAAGAGGGAAGACCTTGGGCCCTCCCTGACGAACTGGTGGGAGGCCCAATGAACACTAATGCCTTTTGACCACTTGGGTCTGTGTAATAGTTGCCAGACATGGTCATGTCTATGTGACATTAATGTGTGGACTGCTGCATTATCCACAATTGTAAATAAATAAATAAGGAAGTTGTGACTAATAATTGTGATTTTGTTCCCAGGTGAACGGATTTTGGGGTCTCCCGGCATTCGTATGCGACGTGTACATCGCGATGGATGTCACATCATCCACATCAAGTATATTCAATCTTGTCGCTATATCTGTGGACAGGTGAGATTAATCACTATAATTATCATAGACTGCAATTGTCTTTATTATACCAACTTATAATGGGAGTGCAAAAAACTAAAAATTTCTGAGCATTTAATATGGCCAATAAATCGTCAACTGATCGTGTACCGTTCTTTGAGAAAGAGTATTTTTCAAATAATTTGCGATGAATTTGTATAATTACATGGCAAACGTTCATTCAATGTATTGTTTTGCTTATTGTTTTTTGGCGGTTGTCACAGGTCTTTCAGTTTCTGTTGTGACTTTTCTAAGGAATTTAAAAACTAAATCACTATATCGACGAAACTTGGTGGTGTACCAAATGCAACGAGCGATTGTTGCATTAATATAATTGCGGCAAATAGTGAATGAGAACAAATATAAGCTCCCATTCGTAATCTTACAACGTGTGATCATTTTAGCTTTAAAACAAAATGAAATAACTTTTTAACATACTGCAAAAGTGTTAGCATTTGATCACATCTTAGCTGATATTAAATGTCGATGTAGATTAAGATAATAAACACGCTAAGCCTAGAGGAGGGGGACTGGCTCTCAAATACAGCTGTCGGAACATACCTACCTGGCGATAGATTTTCAACTTAAGAGTGATAGTTACATAGCAGTCTTTAGAAAAAAACCCTACCACCCATCACTATGTTTCGTTTACCGACCTCCTTAATCGCAAGGATTCGAACCTACCTCAACCGTCACAGCGGCGTTCAACACGGTAACTACTAAGTTATCAATCATCACTTCCTTATTTATTGTTATGAAAAATTTGTGATTTGTGAGTCTGTGGTATGTTATAATAAATGCCTATTTGACCTCATGTAACATTTTTTTACTGTGTCTCTCTCGTAACATTTTATGTATATCTTATATATTAATACGTGAAGTCAAAACTTTGTACCCCTTTTTAAGCGAATTGGACGAACGTATGAACGTGAAATTCGGCATAGTTAAATTTTATATGGAGGAGAAGTTATAATAATATAATATATAAATTCATAATACATTAATAATTAATTGATAAGCAATTTATCTTTAGTACATTTATTTATGGAACCATTGAAATAATTATTATTCTCTTTGGTCTAATTGGATGTCAAAATTTTTAGGTGATAGGACTGCTTTCACTTCATGCCACTTGGCTTCATGTTGTGATAAGAGTAAAAAAAAATACCAAAGTCAAAGACAATATTTTAATGTTTAGTATTTTTTATAGTGACCTCACTTCAAATGATGATTCAATACAAAAATTAGTAAAAAAATACGTTGTAAAATCAAAATAAGAAAATTTGTTTGCTCATGAAAGCAATCCATGACTTAGATCATCTTTGTTTTGAATTCATCATTTGATTCTAATGTGTATCCATTACTTTTCCAAGCAATGAGACTACATTTAATTCAATATCACACAGAAATACCACCCATGGTGTCATGTAAAATTAATTGAAAGTTGTCTCATGAGTTGCGATAAATTTCTTTATTTTCGTATAGTTATGTTTATTTACAATTTGAGAACCTTATGTAACCGCCTGATTTTGTTTTAAATTTATAAAAAAAAAAACAATTTTCATTTAGACACAGATTTTTTTATGTTTATATAATTTGAAAAAAAAAAGTGAAAAATAGCTGAGTAGCCATGATGAAAACCTTTGATTATAGAATCCCTTTGACACAGGAACAGTAATAAAGTTCAAACTTAAAAAAATCGATGAACTATGGTCGAATGTCGACTACTGGGCGCCCACTAGTATTTGTTAATATGTATTTTATGTATGCTACTTAAACGTTTCCTGTCCTTTATGTTGCTGCATACTTTAATTAAGAATTAATATGTTGCTAATTAATTAATGTATCTCAGTTATTACTTGTTGAATGAAAATTATGATGAACTAATTGGTATTACGGGGTAATGAGTCTACCTAAAAACGGTGCGGGTAAAGAACGGAAAATTTGAAAAAGAAACAATTCTAAATTAAAACGTGATCCCTTGTATGAGATATTTGTAACAGGCAATCCTCCAGTTTTCTGTCAAAAAACTAATTAAAAGCGCCATCTGTTCAAGACTGATGAAATCTTTAAAATATTGAAAATGATTAAATATTGAGGCCATTAATCAAAATATAAATTATTCTATCTCTCAAGTCGACCAAATTACACATAAATACCAACTTTGCTGAAGATAGGTTAAGTAGTTTATTGGATTAGTAGACACTGGATTTATATATATACGAGTATATATATTAAGATTAGAATATCCTTATTATTGAGAAATGAAAATAGAACTAAGAAAAGTAAAATTTAGAATGCTCTTTATTACACAGGTACATAGCGGTAACTCAACCAATAAAATATGCGAAACACAAGAACAACCGTCGAGTCTGGTTCACAATAGTCCTAGTGTGGCTGATATCGGCAGCGATAGGCGCACCCATAGTCCTCGGCCTGAACGACACTCCTGACAGAAACTTCGACGAGTGCCTCTTTAACAGTCAAAACTACATTATCTACTCATCGATGGGGTCTTTCTACATCCCTTGTATTATGATGATGTTCCTGTATTATAATATTTTTAAGGTAAGTGCTGATATATAATGAACTCACAAAAATATTTTTTTTTATTGTAGCACTGCACTATGCCTGACGGTAAGCACAGTACAATCCAAAAGCAATGGCGACCACCGAGTGACATATTATCTATCGCTCGTCGCCACCGTCATGCCGGCCTGCAAAAAGCGAATCACTGTGACGGGCTTTTTCGCCATATATATGGTAGTTGCGACCCAGTCAGGCTGTCCTACCACCCCGCTTTCGCCGTTGCCTCGTTCGTTATTCAGCA
>MU159188.1:54537-70586 GCA_015888305.1 Antheraea pernyi
TTTCCCTACCCATCCCCCATACACAAGCTGGCAACGCACTTGCGACTCCCTTGGTGTTGCTAGTGTCTACGGACGGTGGTGATCACTTAACATCAGGTGACCCACCTATTCGTTTGCCTCCTTTAGACATCAAAAATAAATAATAATAATTTACTTATTGATTTAATTAAGTAATAAAAATTATGCAAATCAATTTAAAATTTACGGCTGGTCATCACTGGAGAAGGGTAGCGCGGGACAGAACTCAATGGAAAATATTAGAGGAAGCCTGCGCCAAGAGGCACACTAAACTATATATAAAAAAAGAATGTAAAAAAGTTCAGAATAAAATAATAATTATTATTATCATTATACAAACCTGGTAATACAAACGCGGTATGGTTTTGGGACGAAACAAGACAATTAATAATTCAATGGTACTACGCGTGAATACTAATAAAGTAATTACAGTATATCTATTGGGTTACTTCTATCCTTGTAATATATTGAACAAACCCATCCGCTGGTATGCGTTTCTACAAGCTGGGATTAAAAATATATTATCAAAAGCTCGCTTGCTTATATTGTTTTAAAGAGCACTCCATTTTTATAACACCTTTCAACTCCTCTGAACTAAGAGCGTTTATTATATTATATAAAATGTTTTTTTTTTCAACACATAAACTTTTAAAACCATTCGCATAAAACTCTTAATACCCGCTACACGATTTTTATAATTAAAGTGAAATAGCTACTAAAATTGTCCAATTAAATATATTTAAAAAAATTGCCGTATTACGTTACTCGAGCTTGGAGGCTAATTCAATATCTCTATACTAACTTGGAAAAAGGTGCCAAAGTAATGTTGAAATTATGACCTAAAAAATAATATAAATATGAGTAAGTTTTTGCCTCGCAAATCCATCAGGTTGATGATCTGACGATATAAATAAAGGAGTGATAAATTTCTGGATAAGATAGTGTTAAATAATGAGAGGTGTGAAAAATTGTAGTATATTTTATGGTGTATATTGCTTATTCCATTAATGATCATTCTCTTGTGCCATATTATCTCTTAGAAACAGCTATCTTATTACATGATGCTGTTCAGATTTTATCGAGATAAGAATTGATATCAATTGTTGGACTAAAATTGTATACCGTAGTGATATCTGAAATTAAGCAAAAGTTTATGAATGAAACTTTGACCTTATGAAATAAAATAAAATGTCTTGAAACCGACGCTTTTCTAATTTTGTATGCACTTAACAATAGAGAACACATAGATAAATACATTTTGCAGGCATTAAGAAACAGAGCTAAGAAACAAAGGGCAGCGAAAAAGCCTCCAGTATCAGGTGATCCTGTTACGGGACCAACGGCCGCAGTTGTTATAGAAAACGTAGCTGAAACTAGACGGTTAGCTGAGACCGCACTTCATGAAGACCGGCCAACAAACACAGGCTCAGGCAGCAATGAGGAGGATCATGAAGACAGGTAAGATCAGATTTTATAAAAATTATTTTGACGCGGGCAAGAAAAAAAAACCAGTTGTTATACACTCGTTTTACTTTTTTCTATAGTTTTGACAAGAGATCAGCGGACCTAGAGGCGGACGTCGATGAGTGTCATGTGATACCAAATGACAAGTCCACAGAATTCATGCTGGCAACCGTAACAGAAGAAACGAACAAGTAATTAGAATCTATAAAATAAGTAGAAACATAGTTCAAAAGCATATATTTCAAAATCAAGTTTGAGAGGATTAAAATTTATTTAGATTTATTTGGTCGTAAGTCTAGTTTAGTTTATATAAAACTCAACAAGCAATTTATTGCTCGGCGAAATTCGAATCCCACAGATAATACAAAATGTTTATATTTTTATCTCTACAAAAAAAATATAATCACTAGACTACAGAAACAATGACAATAATTAATTATGGCTAAACCTAAGGATTAACAAGGTTCCACAATTAACTAGGCGTCATGTAATTATTTTCTCTTATCTCTATATCTTTATTGACTATTATTAATTAATTTTATTCTTTTATATATATTATATTTAATGTTATTATATTTCCAGTTACTATGTAACGTTAACCTTTTATAAAGATAAATATTTATTAAAATAATATAGAATTAATTCATAATTATTTTATATGGTACTTGATAAAAATCTCTATATTATTTGCACCGTAAAACTTTTGCAAACTGTCTGGACGAAATCTTTTTTATGGGTTAAACTCATTAATATGCAGACAACGTACATAATATTTCTGTATATAATTATCTATATATAAACAAGCAGTGGGGAAACGGTTACGAACATCTCCATCCTGTGTTTCTCAACAGATTTTCTTCATTCTTTATATATTTTGTAGCTATTGACGAGCTTTATTGTTGTTGGAAAAATTGGAAAAAGTTTATTTTTTCTCTATGGTCGAAATTCCACCATTGGACGAACACTCGTATGTATAAAAATGTAGAATATAAATAAACCTCCATAGTTAAATGAAGTGACTGACACGATTATATTAATGTTTTTGTCTGCAGTACACCAAAGAAACATATGAAAAATCAATCCATCCCTGACCCAAATGGTAATAATGATTCCGGTTACGCTCCGTCAAACCTCGAAGACACTATACGAGAGCATGTGTCTCCGCCTGGTTCACCTAGTTTAAAGGATGCAACAGTACTCAAAAATATAGGTTGTGACGGATCGAAGTGGAAGAAAAACGGAAAGACTGGAAAATTGAATGATTCAAGGTAATATTTTAAACACCCATATTCTGTTATTTGAAAATGGCAATTAATATTACTAAAGATCAAATTTTGCACCAAAAAATAGTATAATTTAAAGGCATTATTTATTAAAATGAAATCTCTTAAGAGGGCTTTGAAATTTTGTCCCGCAAACTATTTGTGTAGCAATGCGGTGTTAGGGGTAAACACTGTGTCGTGTATAGTGGGAGCAGTGTCTCGATTGCCTTTAGATATTGGAGAACAGTGTGACAAACGCTGTTCTTGTTTTTGTTTTGAAAGTTTTATTTATACCGCAAGTGAACTACACACAATTATTTTTTATAATAGTTTTGCATAAAGTATAATTAATTTCCTTCAATTTTTAGAAACGTTTCATTAGCTCTTCGTTCGGAAGACGATCTCGAAGCAAGCATTTTTGATTTGCGAGACGGATCGAACACTAAAAAAGAACGTAAGGCCAGTGCTGCTACAGCAAGATTCACCATCTATAAAGCAAATAAAGCGAGCAAGAAGAAACGAGAAAAATCTTCAGCTAAAAAAGAAAGAAAGGCCACTAAAACTTTGGCAATAGTTTTAGGTGAGTAGCAAAGAGCTTTCAACGAGTATTTTTCAAAAGATTTAACGCTCCTCGTAATGTTGGAAGTTGATGGACTGTTAAAAGTTAGGCTTGGAACTTTCAGCGAATGGATACCCCAATTCGGAACAAATCAATATACTATTGAATATACTTTGATGGTCGTTTGGGTGATTTCACATTTGAACATAAAATATTTGGAATGTTTTAAAAAAGAAACTCATTTCAACATTTCGTTTACAGATTATGCCTTTTAAAAGTATTATTCGACTTTTATTCTTAATACTTACATGGTTTCATTGATAACAATTTAATGACAATCTTATTTATGAAGTAGATTTAATCATAATAATTTGCATTGTTAAATTTATGGAGAAAAAACGAAAACATCTTTAATGTATAACAAGTAAAATACAATTACGCTTTTTTTATGCTTTCATACCTATTCTACCAGTAAAAGAGAAAGGGTTAAATAAGAAGAACATCGGCATTAACAATTTTTCTTATATTGAACTAACAAATGTAATTGTACAATCTGATGCTAAGTGATATCCACAACCGGTGATCATGTCCAAATATATGAAATATAATCACGGCTTTGGGTTGGTAATTGATTGATCTTTTCTGACTTAAAACATCTCTCATGAAAACAAATATCATCAATTATACTCTTTACGACACAATTAAGCAGCTATTTTAATTCAGTAAACAAAGTTTTGATAATTCTTCTACAGTCAAACCCTTAACATATCCCAAGTTAGTAAACCTGAAATTAAGATTTTAAAAACGATGATGGCTCAGTTGATTACGTGTTCGGACACCGCGTCGATAGACGTAAGTTTGAATTCTAGCAATTGAGTCGGAACTTTCGATGAAGGGAAACATCGTATCGAAACCATAGCATGGCGGTAGGGCTTTTGCTAAATCCGCCTGGATAGCTACCACCCTCAGGTTGATAATCTATCGCCAAGTATCTGTTGGTGTATTCCGGTAGCTGCACTTAAGAGCCAACCTCCTATAGGTTTTAACGTGTTAATCTTGGACCACATCGTCATTCAACATCAGATGAGATTGCGATCAAACGTTAAACGTTTATAGCTAAGAAAGAATATTTTGTAGTATTCTAATTCTGTCTTTATTATAAAAATACTAATGAAGTTATTCCGTCCAGGTGTCTTCCTATTCTGCTGGGCGCCATTTTTCACCTGTTCCGTCCTCGGCGCCATCTGCGACAAATTCAACCTATCCTTCTCGCCAGGAGTCACAGTATTTATATTAACAACGTGGCTTGGTTATATTAACTCGTTTCTGAATCCCGTCATCTATACCATCTTCAACCCTGAGTTCCGGAAGGCGTTTAGAAAAATACTGCGTTGTGGCACCTAGCCCGTGGACTATTTGGTCGTGTTCACACAATAGATCTTACGCTTAATAGTTATAATTTAAAGGTTTAGTATACTAATTTCCTTAAGCGTGCAGTATATAGTGTAAAACAAAACACTGTCATTCTCCCTTTATTTTGTAACTGAACATGATTAATGACAACATGGTACTCACTTGACTGGTACAACTAACCACACTAAAGCTCAGAATACACATGCATGTAAACGGCGTACCAGGTGCTGGTAAACCGGCATGCTGTTTACTGGCATTCCGTGAAGCTACGATACAAATGCCTGTGGGTGGCAGTTTCTAAAATCAAGCTACTTCACAAGCAAGTCTCCTTCCCTACTTTCCTGCGAGGGGAAATTTCAAGCAAGCTGTAGTCTCCTGGTATGCTTTGTACTGACACACGAAGTACTGACAGAATCTGAATATGCATGCCAGTAGCTTGTTCTTACCAGTAACTGGCATGCTTTTGTGTGAGTAACAAGTATGTGTATTTTTTTATTTCCAAATAAAACATAACTTTAACTCTTTACATGCCCCTCTCGTTTTATATTTCCAGCTATATAATAAGTCTATTTTGAACCTCTTAAATCAAAATCATTTCCGAAAACTTCCACTGGTCTGCATTACTACATCTTTAGCAATAACAGCCTGTAATCTTTCAGAGTAAATACTTTCTGTAATTTACTTGGAGCCAATATAATCAATTAATTCAAGTTTTTCTTCTCTCATATAATATATGAGGTTTTTCCGTTCCTGGTGATAATGATACAGACTGAAATTTAGTACGTAGCACAATCTTCTCCGAAAGTTTATTGTATAAGCTGAACTTAATCTGACCTTACTAACAACAAATTGTGTTGGCCCCGAAGGATCCGATGTACTGTCTCTTCGTAAGAGTCTCGAAACTATTTGATCTCTGAACAAAAAATATAATTCCTAACTTTGAGTTATACAAAAGTTTTACTAGTAACAAAAACTACAACGAAACTTTTTGTTGCATAAGATCTATTGAACGACCAAATCGCGACGTAAATATGTGAATATAAAATAAATAATTATGTGTATATGTTGCAATAAATTGAATATTGGAATCAGTAGCATATCAAGTCATAAAGGTGAATTGTTGTATATTTATATAAACAAAAATCTCATCGTTATTCTTAGTCTAGTCAAAGTCAGTATTAATGTAATAAATATAATATACCCAACATATAAAGTAATGTAAAGTAAAATGTATAATAAAAATGTATTTAGCTGTATTTATACTGCAATAATATACAATTTCTAATTGTTTTGCACACTTCAAATACAATCCACCTCTTTTATAGCAATAAAGAAGATTTTATATTTTTAAATATATACGAGTATAAAGTCTGAAGTAAGTATTAAATCACAGCTATTTTAATATACCTTTATCACAGTGAAATTATTTTTCGTTACTGCTATTTCACATATAAATAAAATGGCTGCTATAGTTTCTAAGTTTAAACTTAAACAATTTTTGTGTAGCTAAATATAAAAGAAGTTATGGTCACTGATCGTTTTTACTTCATGAATGTATAGCATACAGGTGAATTAATTACTACTATATTAAAAATAAAAATGACATAGTCTTTCAGGTCATATAAAAAATAACAGGTATATAAAAAATAACTATCATGTGAAAAATCACTTTTCATTTCATAAGAAGAATAGCAGTGGTGAATTAAAACGAAATCGTATAATTTCTTATAATACAGTTATACAACATCGTTCTCTGTACTTTATGTATGTCGTTGTAAATATTTCGAATAAAACTGTCAAAGTTTCTGACTTTATACTCATTTATGGTTGTGATTATTTTTTATGCGTCAAATAATTTAACATAGTATATATTTTATTGTAGTTTTAACATATTTATTAGTTTTTTTTTGTTTTCTTTTGTGATATGTATGAATTATGCGGTTGTGTATCTAGTCAAATTTATTTATTTCATTAAATCTATGTTGTAATATTTATTAGAAGTTTATTTACGACCATTTATAATGTTTTAATATTCAACATTAATATCGACCGACTTGTATATTAACTCTTACTTAAATTAACTGTTATATGAAAATTATTATATTATATTTTTATTCACAGATATTATTATCGCAACACAAATTCTTATGGGTGCCATTTTCAAACTAAATTGCATAATCGAAGGCTAATTTCTTAAACACATACTGCCAATGATCTCTATGCGTTTACTAGACAAGTCATGTAGAATTTCTTGTAAAATCTATTATCTTGACTGAAGTGTAGGACACCTAACTTATTATGTAGAGTAATTAGCGGCACCGAATCTTCTATCGAATGAGCGAGATAAATATACTAAAACATGCATCAAGCTTTATTTACAATTAATATTCTATATACATAGGAAAAAAAAATAACTAAGTAAAAGTTTCAGTAAGTTTAACAAAACTGAAATTGCTATGACGTTGGCTGAATTCTTTTTATTTATTTTTTGGCAACCAATCTTCTAGAAGACTTTTACTGCCAGTGTTGAGTAGGTGATATTACAAGTTTCTTGCGATCATTTAACTTTTCTAAATAGATGGTGTCCCTCTTGTTAGAATTTTCCAGGGAGTTTTCGTGGCACATCAGGATCCATGCTCCGTGGTTTATTTCTGACCCACTTCTCTTATGCACAATAACCGAACTATATTACGTAAAACATCACCAATATTAGAAAATATAGAGCCAAATAACACAAGATTATGAATAAAATATAAAACCCACTACATTACATTCCAAGATCCCGCCAAAAACTCAACTTTGACAGTTATCAATCCAACACTCATACTCTTATACCGTAAAACCTCTTTTAACTATCTTTTTAACGATTCATGATCAGATCAAAATGATCTGTTACTGGGCACACTATTTTAAGTCATTGCGTCCTGACAACAAGATGATTCTTCGGTGATGTTAGTTAAGTGTCTAGAGATTTTATAAACGAGGTACTGAGAAGGCACTAACGTACACTAAAACTACCACCGGTTCGGACAAACAACCCGCTCATCGAGAACAACCGGCAACAAATTCGATCTGGTTTATTTTTTAATTATTTTTTTTTATTACATAGGTGGGAAACGAACAGGTGGGTCACCTGATGTTAAATGACCACCACCGTCCATAGACACTAACAACACCAGAGGAGTCGCAAGTGCGTTGCCACCCTTTGGGGGGAAGGGTTAGGGGAGGGAGTGGAAGAGGAGAGTGGAGAGGGGAGGGGAAGTGGGCCTCCGGCGCTCTCACTGACCGAACGAAACGCAATAATGGAAGCACTGTTACTTCACGTCGGTTTTCTATGAGAGGGTGGTACTACCCCGGGCGAGCCGACCTATTCATGCTAAAACCAGTAATAGTTTCAGCGTGGCTCTACCACCATATTTTTACAAACATACCTAATTATAAACATAGATATAACCATAGGTTGTTACATTCATCTTTGGCGGATACACAGAGAAGGCGTACTTTTCAGACGTCACCATCGTTCACATACTTTAGTACTTTAATTGAGTCTATTAATAGGATTGTATAAAATATTAATCTCTTATAATGCTTAAATAAATAATACATGTAAGATAGAATTAGGATATAAATAAAATATAATATAAAATTATATATAGAAGACTCGAAATGCACAGCGTGATTTGAAACAGTAGTTTGTAAAATAATATGCCAAAAGTATTATTAATTATAATAATAATTTTAATCATATCAATAAATTGTAGATAAAAATAGGTTACATACGTTGATTTCTACTAGTCTTAAATGTATAATGGAAAATAATAATGCAATCAGAGATCTTCCATAAGTATTGCCGCAATAAACGTAGAGCCATTAAACTAAAACAATTGAGTTGATATTAATCATTAGATTAATTGTATTCAGTTTTTGGAGTAGTTCTATATAACGATCTCATTTTGATGCTCAATTATTTTGAATTTAATTTGTAGCTTAGACTTAGAAGTTAAGTAGAGAGACTTTTAGACTTGCAGCGATATATGAAAAAACCGATAATGTCAGCGGAACATTGCGTATATACCTATGTTTATATCGATTTAGGATAATAGTATATGTCGAAAAATATAAGAAACTTTAATAATATTTAATAACTTAATATTCGAATATAAATTGAATGTAGGGTTTTATCTGTTCTTTTTAAAAATAGCCACTATCAATATCTATCAAAATAATATAGTATTTGTCTATCGCAACCATATTTTTAGCCAAACTTCTCCCTTCAAAGGCTGAAACGACTGTCACATAATACCAGAATGAGTTGAATGGAGGAGATTGTTCAAATAACTATTTTCAAATTATGTAAATGAAATGTCAAACACTGTTGTTTTATTAATCCGTTAATAATAATGATGTTAGTGTTATTTGACTTCATAAAAAAATGCAAAAATGTTGATGGTATGATCTATAGATATATATCTATTGATATAGATTGGATAACCTGATTGTAAGAGATCACCACCGTCCATATACACTTGCAATACCAGCGGAGACACAAGTGTGTTGCCAGCCTGTATTTGGGGGGAGGGCTGACGGAAAGGGAGGTGCGCCTCCGGCACTATCACTGGCCGAATGAAACGAAACAATGCAAGTACTATTACTTTACGTTAGTTTTCTCTGAGATGGTGGTAGTACCCCGGATGAGAAGACCCATTCATGCTGAAACCGGTAATATCTTCAGCGTGACTCTACCACCTACAAAATATCTATAAATTAACAAATATATAGTGATCATTAAATACTTACTTTGATAGTGAAAAGTTTCTTCCTGCTTTAATATATTAATGGCCATCGTAGATTATTTTTCGAGTTTATATCCAAGGTTTGCATAATATCGACAGTTTTTTTCATATGTAAAATAAACAAAATACGAAATTTTAAACAAGTTGTTAGAAAAATAGCTCCCATATTTCGTTTATGTGAATATACCATGATCGAAATGTATCTAAACTCGCACAGGAACTTTTTAAAACTGCGTAGCTCAAAATTATTCAAAAATCTTATGCTCAAAGTCAAATATGTATGCTCATACATTATAACTATTAATATGTATTTTTAATAAACTAACGAATAAATTTTAATAGCGCGTTTTATATATTTGTAAATATGTAAATAATATTATTAATTAAAAATTATAATAGATAATATTTAAGATAAAACTGTAGGTAAATTCTTTTAAAATACGTGCAAAATTTAAGGAATTTTATTGTTATCAGTCGAGTACTCGATATGATTAATATTTCTCTATTTTTCGATGAAAATAAAATATGTTCTCAGTGCTTTCCTACGGAACTTCTGCATAAAATTTCATACTTGTAAACCCACCGGTTTATGCTTGCAATAGATCATCAATTCAAATTGAACAAAAAACGTAGATGGTTAGTCATGTTTATAGCAATTACTTTTTATATGATATAATTAAGTGTGGAACAATCTCCCGGCCAGTGTGTTTCCTCCTTCCATGACACGGGGTCCTTCAAGCGCAACGTGAAGAGATACTTACGCAGGCCGGCATGACAGCGGCGACCGGCGATAGATAGTATGTCACTCGGTGGTCGCCGTTGTTTTTGGATTGTACTGTGTTACCATCAGGCACAGTAAAGTCATTTTGCCGAGCTACAATAAAATAAAATAAAAGTTTTTTTATTAATAGTATATCATTATTAAAGATGCCATGCCAGATAAGAATCTGCTTTTATATTATATTATACGTATCGTCTGTGGTTATGGCCGACCTACCTTTTTATTCCGTTTTCGCTCACTTTCTGGTATACACTTTGCTACAATCTGACCACTATGTCAGAGAATCACACCGAAATAGCCAAAAAAAAGAAATGAATAAAAAATGAATAATACATTAACTATTAAATAAATCAGTGCCAAACTATTATCTTTATCAATATCTCAGTTTATAAACGTTATTTAGACATTTCAACGCGAGATAAGTCCAAATTATTTCTTATAGTAACCCTTAGTTAGTTATACTTCCGTTTTTCATATAAAATTTAAACCATATCTGCGATTTATGGCAGTTTAATTATGTAGCAAAGCTCAATAAACTGATAATCTCTCTCTTATCACATATTTCGCAAGAACAAAGCAATAGCAGCTATGGCTAAATATCGGCTTGAAAACAGATAATTTAATTATACCAGCCAAGGGAATTAAATCATGCACTTTTGTATTTAGAGATTTTATATAGATTTCAATAATGCGTGCAGATTGGTTTCCTGGCTCTATTCTCTATAGCTTTGTTATTGCGAAATACGTAATCAAGGGATCTGTTTTATAATCTTGTTCACTGTACTAATAGTATATGTAAATATATCTATAATTAAATGTAATTAAAATATTATGTATTAGTAAATAAAATAGTATATATTAATGTATCATATAAGATTTAAAATAAAATAAATAATAATCTTTGAAAATAAATATAATTTAAGTGTATCATTAAAAACCCCTTATTTATAATTTAGTTTTAAAATGTTTCAATTAATAACATACATTATAATCATATGAATAAACCAATTATTTAAAAAGCTGACCGAATATTGATATATCCTTTAAAAGCCATCTGTGGTCACGTCATAACACTAAAATTTAAGTGCTTAATTTAGTGCTTATAGATAGGTATGAATGCATACAATATGTGCATATTTATAACACCATATGATGTTAATACGTTATGCCCATATTTTCACAGACATAACAAATTATCTTGTCGAACTATATATATAAATAAATCTGTAGTTATGTTTGTACTTTAACATTTCTTTTAAATTTGTGCCATAAAACCTACTAATGACAAATATATCATTTTTTGCCATTTGTTTCTTAGCAAATTTTGAACGATTTTTATTAAATTTAATTTTTACGAAGTATATGGCATTTCTCATAAGCTAATATACTTAAATATAACATTTAAAAAAACATAAAATTTGAGTCAAAATGTATTTATGAAAAGAAAGTAAATGCTCTATAATAAAATCGTGCTAAGCGGCAGACACAGCTAGTACGTTAGTAAACTTCTTACAAGTAAAATTTTTACCAATATACAGTCATTGACAGTGGCCAATGTTCTTCCCGGTAAAGAGTAAAAAATTCGACTGAATAAAAAAAATAGAATTTGTTTAACTTTAATTTATATATTCCATAATGTATGTAATTTATAGCGGCGACTGTACTATACTGGAAAATCCTAAATACATTTTGATACGGTTAACACACTTTTCCGAATTGTAAAAACATAATATTGTATTATATATTCTAAGGTTACACAGTTATTTTAACAGAAGGAATTGAACTAGAATAGCGTCATAAAATGTTACTCTAATGTATTAAGCTTGGTCTACAAGCGTCGACTTGTGTGTACAGTTTGATATACTTAAAATTAATTAAAATAAACTTTTCAAAATAAAAATGTTTTTATTTATTCATGTTAATTTTTTTTATTTGAAATAAATCACCACATATATTAATATTTACATTTTCTAATTGAGTATCTCTAATTTGTCGCCAAACTTTTTGACCGCTCTTATAATAGGTGCACAGAACACAAATTTGAATATATATACGTATTATATTATATGTAAAATATCGAGATAACTTGCTAAATAAATGCCAATTTTAGATTCATAAAATAATATTTTAACTTTGTTTTGTACTAAATCTTGATTATACTATGCGTAAAATTGAACTTACTACTATGTTCAGAGCGGCCAAAAAGATTGACGAGGTCTGTAAGTCAAATTTCCGTCTCTATACCGTTCATACTTCCAACTGAAATTATGACATAGGATATTAAAATATGAAGTAAAGATTAATTTTTGTTTACATATATAAACTAGGCAATTCTTGTCAAAAAATCGTTTTTAAATTACGATCCGAATCGTGGTGTGTGGAATCGATTCATGAAAAAATAGAGGTCTAGAGGATCGCTTTTTAAATTATAAATTATTTTGTATGGTTTTATTTTTGTCTAAATAAAAATTCGAATCACGATTTTTGCAGTGACAGAGATCAATTCGATGTTTGATATCGTTTACAATAGTCGATTTATCAATGTATGAAAAACGATTAATCGATCTCAAATTACATTCCTTATTATAAACGTATGAAAGCCATTATTAATAACGATGGGGTGTGCGCCCCCAGTCTGTTAGACAAACACTAAACTGTACGAGGCGCGTCAGATGACCTCTCGTCGTGTTACCTAACTTAGCAATATGGCGCTTCGCAGCTTGTTGAAGTTTGAACGTATGGCTGGAATATTAATATAGAAAGTCTCACAAAACACTCGAGGACAACTTGTCAACATCCGTTGTCGATAACTTCTCCTCTTAGCGTCTAGTATTTATTCTAAGACAGTCTTTTATATACCGTAAGATTAAATAGGTCAGTATAAATAATATATTTAAACAAAATAACTGTTGTTTTTTTATTTAATGAACTATCTTTAGTAATAAATGCTTGTCTAGTTTGTAAGATGTGATATCCTCGGTGATTATCGGGCAAAATTTTGTATGCAAAGTATTATATATAGTAATTTTGCAATAAATAAAGTAATTACATAAATAGTACGCGTGTATCTCTAGTATTATCTTTTGGATATAGTTTCTATCTTGGATATTGGATAAATCTGTATAAAAATATAATGTCTCGATTTTCTATGCGAAAATATGATGAATAAAAAAGTATAATATATTCTGTTTTTGTAAATATTTGTTTTATTTTTAATAAACTCCTCACACATTAAAATCTAAATAACCAAGGATAGAGTGATTGTATAGGAGTTTCCTCCTACAAAATACCAATACTGGAATGAGCTTATTAGTGTGGTGTTTTCCGATAGACTTTCGTATGGAACTCTATAAAGAGAATTGGACGAGTTTTTTTGTTCTACAAGTGATTATTTGCCACCAGACTGTAAAAACCGTGAAATTTGTTTTTAAATTTCTATATTTAATTTTCTTCAAGCAACATAAGTGATTGTGGTGTTACGTCTATGGAAATCAGCACTGTTGCTGCTATTCTAAGGTTTGATTATGGCTGATGTATAATCTAATTTTACTCTTTTGAAGCCGATACGAAAACCACATCTGCTTTCACGTTGTGCTGACCTAATACAAAATTACAAGTATGTTTTCTGTAGCGTTAGCCGTGAACCTCTCTGATTTGTATTAAGTAAAAGCTCCAAATTCTGAGGAGGTTTAGCGCAGACTTTCTCGTCCAAATATTGCCATATCTTTAATCCAGTGGACTTAAAATAGACTAAAAGAGTTAGTCATCATGCCCAATGAAGTCAATTCCACAGGTCGTCAGCCAGTTTTGCGTACTCCACGCCTTATGAACTAATGCAGAATCCTGCTGGAATATCCAGTGTCTGCTTTTGAATATTGTTTGGGGAAAAGGTTCCACTAAATTTGTTAAGGTGGAATTTTGGTACACGACAGCACTGGTTTTCACACGTTTCTCACAGAAAAAGAACTCAGTTAAGCCTAAATATGAACCTCCAAGCTAAACCAGGATAATTTTAAATTAAATCTAATCTTCGCTGGATCTTCGAAACACGTGCGATTGGTTCTTCCCTCCTGTGGGCATACACTGTACTATTTTATTTGCTATAACTTTCTACGATTCGGTATATATTGTCCGTGTACAGTCGTACAAAGCCCGGGATCTTTCCAACCTATTTTTTTTCAACGGTTCATTCAAACAGTGTCCTTTTTTATGATAAGCTTATAGTCCCAGGTCTTCATTTAACATTCTTTTAATAGTGATTTTGCTTAGGTCCATCTGAAGAGCTAAGAAGACTTATTGTATATCGATGGAATTTCGTTGAATTCACGCCTTCACTAATTTAATGATCGCTGGTGTCCTAACTGTGAGAGGTTGGCCGCTTCTCTTACGATCTTCGGAGCTTGAATCTATAGTGTACCGTTTAATAGCCCGATGAACAAACCGTAGTATTATTTTAAATTTTTACATAATATTGAAAATCTCTGTTGGCGCGTAACCACAGCGGTGCAACGCAATAACCGTTACTCTATGTTCCTTTTGCGACCACTACAACTTTTAAAATGAATTTATTTTTAAGCGTGAAGATTCTGTTTTAAAAACTAGTCGAAGTATGTCTTTGTCAGTATTCGAAAATTAAAAATATTAGGGTTGTGACATATCCAACTTATGACCTGAATAAGTATATACCTACCCTGACATTCATAAATAACATTATTTATAACATTTTTAATTTAACCACACAAGAGCTCGGTTAATAAGAAATCTTAATAAAAAGATAAGGTTTGAAGTCAAAAGAATTTTCAACATTAGATTCTCATTTATATTAAAACTTTTACGCACACGGACCCGTAAATTACGGTACACCGAGATAATACGTAAGTCTCGGTAACAAATTTTAAAACCGTAACTCGATTACCCCGGGGTCCGGGCAAACACGTAGGGCTTTGTTAAAAGTTAACTAATTATGTTTACTTATATACTAGAATAAACACACGTTCGCATGAAGAGTTACCTGTTCGTGATAAATTTAATTCAGTTTCATGAGTCGTTTGATGTTGAGAGGAACGTTTGTTCGTTTGACCTTACCCTCTTGTGACTTTTATAGTAAACTGTAGTTTAATCTTTTATATCTCACATGTCTAATGTTTGACGCCAAGATGTTTTGAAACTTGTTTTTTTTTTATATATCAAAGGAGGCAAGCGAACAGGGGGGTCACCTAATGCTAAGTGATCACCACCATCCATAGACACTAGCAACACCAGGGGAGTCCCAAGTGCGTTGCCAAACTGTGTATGATGGAGAGGGAGGGGCAGGGTAAGGGGGAGGAGGGAAGGGAGGTAGGCACTGTTACTTCACGTGGGTGTTTCCGCGGGTCAGGTTGTAGTACCCCTGGCGAGCCGACCCATTCATGCTGAAACCAGTAATAGCTACAGCGTGGCTCTACCACCGTCCAAGGTTGTGTTGGGTGGTTAGTATTATTTTATCAGCGATTCCCTTAGAGTAAGCCTAGAGAGGATAGGGAATAGTTGATAATTTATTCAGAGTGAAAGTGCTTAAAAATAAACGTGTAATTATCTTTGGAAAGATAAAAAAGGGAAAGAAAGGATAAAAAAAGAGTGGTAGAGCCACGCTGAAGCTATTATTGGTTTCAGCATGAATGGGTCGGCTCGTCCAGGGTAGTACTCTCTCATAGAAAACCGATGTGAAGTAACAGTGCTTGCATTGTTGCGTTTCGTTCGGTCAGTGAGAGCGCCGGAGG
>MU159188.1:70922-136502 GCA_015888305.1 Antheraea pernyi
ACTGTATGTATGATTACGAATAGTTACGAAGTCTGATGGGCTCTTTTAACCTTAAAAATTTTCGTTCCGGTTAAAAACGAAGTTCTTCCAGATTATGGTTTGCATGCTATATTGCCTTTTTTTCAGGATTCGTGGTTTCAGATTCTTCACAGTAATAATATAATATTAGATATAATAAACCATTATAAAAATAGAAAATATGAAAACTATAATAGAAAAATAGATGCAAATAAAATGACATCAAACATAACATGAGAGGAATCTAATAATAACGAAGATTTACTACTCGTAATAAAATGAGCCATCGGAACGTCGACAAGGCCCGGTCCCTAGGAAAAGATTGATTGGCCGATCTTTCTAACTAGATTGACTTATCTAATGGATAGCCCAGGACTTGGCCTTGGATGCGGTGGTACTGGTTCGTCCTTGCGTATAACTCAATAACATTACCTAGGTATGTTGCCGAATATTGCCCTTCGGCCAGGAAATAGCGAAGAACATATAAAACAGAACCGACTGTCGATACTTCTAGATTGCGTTGTTCCATGGTAATTTCACATTTGAATTTACAACAAATATTAGTTTACAAGGAAAAAATTATTCCTTCAAATAAGTTGAAACGGTTGATAAATGATTTTATGAGACGTATATTACCTAAAAAAACCCACCTAAAATACTTAATAAATACGTTTAAGGTGCTCAGCCAAATGACAACTAGCTTAACGGGAATACCAGTGATACAATACCGGGTATTTGATTTGATACGTCGGGAAAAAAAGTGAGACGTCCGACTAAGATCGGCTTCTTTCGGATTCGTAAAGCATGCACTTTATGGCATAGCGTAACGCCTGTAATAGACAAAGACAACGCTACACGAAACCGATTTTTGCCGATTATCTCCGTCTTCTCTCCTACGTGTCAAAACAAAAGCTGGATATCGTTCACCTATTTCTGCCGAAAATCACTAGCCACAAGAATGCGCTCCTATTAAAGTTGACTATACACGATCATACAGAAACCACTTAACATCCAGTAGATAAAATCTAAGAGAAACTCTCAACAGCTAACAATTCTCTGTAATCAAATACTGCAGACCATAGAAAGACCCCAAGCAATTTAGATTCGAAACACCTGACAATGCATCGGGTATTGACTCCATTGTGCAACGCAAGCAATGAGGTAGGCATTCGCGCCGATATGAGCACCCCAGTGAAAAGGTAATACACCGAACAGGGAACCCATTGTCGGTGTCACAAAGCATCGCCTACGTCAGGAGCTGATTTAACTTTTCTATTTACGTTTGGCCTAAACGTAAAAGAGCAGCGATCTGTGCCCTGTCTATCAGACGTTACAAGCTACAACCTCACAAGCTACAAGATACTGAGACATTTCATACAAGTTTAAGTGAACATGTATTTTTAATTGACAACACTTTAGGATTTGTTAAATTGCAAGATGACTTTTGTAGCGTATTATATCGCCGATAAGATCGAAAATACAATACAATAACTACTCAAGTTAATGTTAAAAATTATACTTTTATTAAATAAGTTGATTTTGTGCGATAAACAATTCTAGAGTCAACGGAAGCTCTTCTGCTTTGTTGCAACAAGTTGCAACCTACAAAGGCATTTATGATAAACAAAACCACAGATATGTGTTACATATAAGTGTGAAAAAGGATTTGTATTATAGGTGACTTCACTTGTATCTTGTAGAGTATACAATCAAGTTTTGATAAACGCATCTACAAGAGAAAAAAACATGTAATACAAGACTTTATAACATTTGATAAACAATGGAGTCAAGTACAAATACGATACGGCTGGAAAAATTACTGAGTATATAAAATAAAAATGTTGATCCTTATTGTATGAAGATATCATGTCAATTGAGATAAGTTCAAATCCTGTAACTAGTTTGAAATGTTCAGGGAAAGAACTAATGAAATCTTAGCTTAGTTTTATAATACTCGCTTGGGTGCTTAATACCAGTAAGTCGAAGACCTGCGGGTTCCAGCAGATCCACTTGAGAATAAGATCTCTGTATGCATTTCTTTAGCATATAACCATTTTCACTTACAATTGGTGAGACAGACAAACCTATAAACAGTAAATAAAGAGAAGTTATACTTCTTTGTTGTGTATATAAAAATACTTTATTTACTTCTGCCTGCGACTTCATCCGCGTGGTATTTGGGCTACCCCTAACACACAGACCTCACCCTCAAAAAAAAAAAAGAAGATTATGAAGCATTGTTAATTAGTGCCCCGTTCCTATTAGTCTTAGCGTGTTGATATATCCTCAATAAATGAGCTACTTAACACTGAAAAGAAATTCCAAACCGAACCAGTAGTTCCTGAGATTAGAGCGTTCAACCAAACAAATAAGCTTTATAATTTTAGTACACTCGTAGATTACCACTTACCTCAAGCCGTCATTCAAATTACAATAACTTTTGATAGAGTCGACAGATTTTAATGAAACGAAGACTAAATTACTCTTGAGGATATGTTTTATGATTTATGTTTATGATTTATGAGGTTTTATTGTGAACCCAGTACTTTAGCAGTGATGCGTGTTCATACAAACATACAGACAGACATATATTTCTAAAAATGATTGAAATGTACTCTATTACTTATTCCTAGACAATTTTTTTCAAGATAATCAAAAAAGTACAGACGTTTTAAATTTACATTCCTATTATATGTATATAGATATAGATTTGAACGATTGGGAACCGAATTCAAAGTTAAACACTAGAAGTAAACGTTTAAATAATTAACACACACTAAAGACAATATTTTTTAAAAGAGATTATTCAACAAGTAACATCATAGCGGGTTACAACGATGTGTACAAGTTTCGTTTCAAGCGACAAATTCACTCTCAACAATTTCTTTTACATGTCAAGATACTCGTAAGTGTGACTTAATTTTAAAATATTGTAGTTTTACTTACGTATAAATATATAATTTATACGTATCTAAACATATAAACATCCTGTGTCATGATGTTTCTTCACTATGAACTCTGAAACTACTCAACCGATTGCCATGAAAGTTGGTATTTATGTATAATTTGGTCCAACTTGAGAGATACGATAATTTCGTATAATTTATATTTCGATTAATGGCCTCAATATTTCGTTATTACAAATTAAATGATTGTCAATGTTGATTATTGTTAGTAACTGTAAGTCTCGAACAGATGACGCTTTAAATTAGTTTATTGACAGAAAACTGTAGGATCGACTGTTATAGATATCGCATAGATGGCGCCAGGTTTTTTTTTCCAGTTTATTTTATGGTACACGTGTTCCGTTAATCTATTTACAATGTAACCTCACTTTTTCTGCATCAAGTTTTTAGGCAGACTCATTACCCCGTAATACGAAATACTTTATCATAATTTTAATTCAATATGTGATAACTGAACCACAGCAACGTATTAAGTATTAGTATTATAAAGTATTAGTATATAATGTAAATTTGTAGTTTATATAAATTCACATTGATATTATATAATCGCTTTTCCTTTACGTTCAGACAGTGTGTAAAGAGTCCCGGATAATAGCCGAGTTGTCTCGAATCCCGGAGTCAATTCCCGGCATATTGTCCCAGTAGAATGGGCGGCCCAGGACGACGTCCTCCGGGACGCGCAACTAAAATGTAGTTTTACGAGAATTTTATTAGAAAATGTCCAGAACCTTCGCATTTTCATTTAATAACGGGCCGGGGATGGCGACACGAGTGTTTTCTTGAGTAACGTAAGTTAACGAGAGAGAGAGAGTTTTTCTATTATTCAGTTATTGCTTGTGGCCATTATGTGACCATTAAAGATATCCGGGCAAAGACAAAATATTTTTATTATATTATTATACTAGTATTCTTTAAATTCTTATGTAATATTCTGGTTTTTCATATATATTAAAAAAAACATTGATTTGTAATAAAAATATAAAAAAAAGATAAATCAAATTTAGTTAATTGCTAGTTCTTCTAAATTAAATAAAGTAAAACTCACGGAAAACCGACACCCTCAAGTTAGCTATAGTGAACATTTTAGTTTTTCAAAAAAGTTACCAACTAAGTAAAAGTAAGGACATTTTGGGTTAGTTGACGGTATGTATTATTTATTTACATCTTAAACTAAAATAAATTTTCACATTCTTATTTAATGTGTAATAAGTTTATAAATTAATTAATAATAGATTTTTATCTTTTACGCCAAAGAAGTATAACTTCTAACGCGTGTACATAAGTACACACACACTTTTTTTTATTTGCATTATATTCATAGCCAATATAATACCATTTGACTTACTTCAATTAAAACCGGTGTAACTGTTTTTTCATGATAATTGTTTTATACTACTGTACTTTGTAGCAAAATTCGCTACTAGGTGTAGTAGCAACACATCAATTCGCTACTAGGTGTAGTAGCAATACATCAATTCGCTACTAGGTGTAGCAGCAACACATCAATTCGCTACTAGGTGTAGTAACAACACAACAATTCGCTATTAGATGTAGTAGCAACACACCAATTCGCTACTAGGTGTAGTAGCAACACACCAATTCGCTACTAGGTGTTGTAGCAACACACCAATTCACTACTACATGAAGTAGCAACACACCAATTCGCTACTACGTGTTGTAGCAACACACCAATTCACTACTAGGTGTAGTTGCAACACACCAATTTTTGCAACGTTTAATATGAAAATTATTATGTGCAGATATTTTGGTATAAATTAACTATTTATACAAATTCTAATAATAATAAAAATATACTCAAACAGATGAAGATAAAACAGTTGGGTACCTTTTGTACTCTGTTTTTTTTTTGGCAACTTCTCGTCAAGTTTCTCGTGTTCATTTCAATATTATAACAAGATGGTGGCTCCCTTGTTAGAATTTTTATGGAGGTTTTGTGGCATCTCAGAAATCATGCCCCGTGGTATTATTTCCCATCCACTTCATTTGTGCACCATAGTTGAATTATATTACGTAAAACACCAATATTACAAAATATAGAGTCAAATAACACAAGATTCTGAATAAAATATAAAATCCTCCACATCACAGACCAGGATCCCGCCAAAATTTCCTCTTTTGTTTGTCAACAGATTTTAATTTTTTTATTTCTTAGTTATTGACGAGCTTTGGTGCCAGCAATAAAAAAGCTTAGAAATGTTTTTTTGCCATACTATCGAAGAGTCGCTGCTATTATACATAAGTCTCTTTTCGATACTTCACAATATCTCCTTACGTCTATAATCTATAATTTTTGAGTAATGCTCAATATTTTTTTTTCTCGAACTGACTACCCTATTTACCTAGCAAGGTCTTAACAGCTTCACCGGACTACTATTGCTTAATATAGTTTTCACCATTTCGAAAAATGAATCTAAATGTAATATAGATAATAAATCAAAAATCAAAATATGCTTTATTCAATTTAGGCCCTGAGAAGGCGCTTACGAACGTCAAAGCTACCACCGGTTCGGAAAACAACCCAGTCATCGAGAAGAACCGCAAAGAAACTAAATCTGGTTTATCTCTTCATGTTATATATTTTTACAGTAACGTAAATATTTACATTCGTTATTAGCGGATGCACAGAGAGGGGCGTCATTTCCAGACGTCACAATGGTTTACATATTGATCTACCCTATAATAGCCTTTAGATAATAAAGCCCACTTGATATAGTTCCTGAACTCACTATGCGACAAATCGGTAATGTGTTTTGGGACTATGTTATAAAACCTAACACTATTACCTAAAAAACTGTTTTTGGACTTAGTGAGCCTGAAGCATGGAATGACCAATTTGTTGCTGTTTCTAGTATTTAAATTATGTTGGTCCTTCACTAGATCCAGCATATTTCAGAGAAATCTCCGTGGTAGATTTTATAAAAGACGCAAAGTAATGCAACGTCCCTACAAAACACCAAAGTGTTGAACCTTAAGGAAATCACCTGGTCCCCGACGATTCTACTGCGAAACTAGAATAGAATCACGATATGTATGATGGACAGTCGGCTACATACACTATATCCCTTTAATTACATATAATCACTAGATCTCGGCAGATGAGCGCGTAAAAGTGTAATTATGGTGAATACTACAACTGCTATATTATTATCAAAGTCCAATCAAACACGATTGTTATACTCTATGCAAACTATAGACCCACTCTACACGCATTACACCCATTAATCCCATGTTTTAAAACGTAAAAATTATCTTTCCACAGATTTAACATCCACAGCGCCTCTGGAGCTTGGAAAAATATTCGCTAATTCATTCCATGCTACAATTTAAAATGCACATTTCTTTTATCCATTTAAAATTACAAAACCAAATACTCTATCTTGCATTTCATACATCGCTTCACAATAATTGGGACTTGACAGAGACAACGTTTCAGATCGTGTAATGGATAGCGAAAAATGAATTCGTTCGCGTTATGAAAGCCGTTCGTACTACGGTATATATAAAACGGATCCCAGAGAATAAACTCGGAGTTAAATCGCGCTCGAGAATCGTGAGAAGCGAAGAATATTTTATTCGCGACAGACTCGAAATTTCTTATAATAAGAACAAATTATATGATTATTTAGTAACTTATCATTTGCTTTCATCAATACTTAATCTAGTCGAATAAACTTTCATCAATTTATCCTTTATAGTTAAGATACAAGTAGCAGTTAGCTTACAAAAGTTAGAACCATGAATACATTATCACAAGAGCTAAGTGACGAACCTCAGCTGTAAAAGTTATTTGACATTTTGATCTATATAAACAGGGATTCATAACGCAGGACTCTGTCAATTCTGGTAAAATTCTAGTCATGTAAGATACGTAGAAAAATTCTATATCCCTTTTGACCAAATTGCATACACGGAGATGTGTGAATTTTAACATAGTAAAAGTTCATATGAAGAAGATGTGTGTAAAATAATATATTTGTATGATATGTGTTATAAATGCATTAAATTAAATTGAATAAAACATATTACATTGTTTACATTCATACGGAATATTAAACACGTGAAAAACACATTATTTTGTAGTTAAATGCAGTGATAATTTTTATATGCATGCCGTTATTGCCTGTAAATAGGGTCATATCTAGCAAAAATGTTGAACTGTACATTTTACTATATTTTAATAACATGTATTGGTGTTGACTCTATTGGTAACCTATATAAATAAATAAATCGTCGCACTCAGTGAAGTTTTTCACTAAGGAAGCTACGAGTATACCTATAATACGTATCTCCATAAATTAATGCATAATGATATATTTTTCTTTTATAGTATTCTGATGTATCTAATAAAATGAAATTCAAAAAATATATATGTGATGATGGTTGTAAATATAGAATTATGCTATTTGTTTACTTTCTATTTTTTTCTTTTTTTTTTACTTCAGAATTAATAAGTAATAATGGTCGAAATTCAAATTTAATTTACTTTTTTTTTAGTTTGAATGTTATTAAGCAACTAATTTTGAAGTGAAACAAATAGCATTATATTATTTGTTGTTTTGATGGTGGTAGAGCCACGCTGAAGCTATTACTGGTTTCAGCATGAATGGGTCGGCTGGTCCGGGGTAGTACCACCCTCTCATGGAAAACCGACGTGAAGTAACAGTGCTTGCATCGTTTCGTTTCGTTCGGTCAGTGAGAGCGCCGGAGGCCCACCTCCCCTCCCCTCCTGTATCCTCTCCCTCTCCCTCCTCTAACCCTTCCCCCCAAAGGGTGACAACGCACTTGCGACCCCTCTGGTGTTGTTAGTGTCCATGGACGGTGGTGATCACTTAACATCAGGTAACCCACTTGTTCGTTTGCCAACTATGATATAAAAAAAAAAACTTCAATGAGAATATGTTTTACAAATGATTTTTATTGCATGTAATTTCCATATAGGTGAAATTTTCAACACAAATATGACACCGTATTTATTATCCAAAAAATATTTCTCAATATTAAAGTCGCCATGGCCATTTCTGAACGCAGCTTGTTCAAGTGTAAGAAATGTGAGAGCAATCCTACTCGTTAACCGAACAATGTTGAAAGACACCAGAAAGTTTTAGCCGATTAAACAACTATACTATAATCCACTCATTTGCCACCCAGTGAAATATGAGAAGACGATACAGGAATTTTCCGCGTTAAAAAAATGTCAGATCGTCATTTACGATCAGGTGAGATTGTGGTTAAATTCTTACCGACAAAAAATAAGAAAATTAAATTTCTACGTCGTTATTTGAAGGAATATTCGCAGAGAGACATCCGTGTTAGGCATTATATTCCCGTTCGGGTAATCTATACTCTTTGAACGACGACAATGCGCTTTTCTTTATCCAACAAAGAGGGGCGTGAAAGAGACGGAATTCTCGACTGACGACGGTTGATTTAAGTCGAGATATATAATACCTTTTCTTTTCAACACTTCAATGCAACTGCTACGGATAATGATTCGTTGAAATTTTCAATAACGTTTCAGAGAGAATGCTTTTCAAAATTATTTTCACATTTTTATAAATAATTGTCTATTATGTTTTTGAAACAATGAAATTTTTATACCTTTGTTTATAGAATGACGCTTTTAGCTAATTAAAAGTCTTTGATATAAGTCATTTGTATTATATTATGATGCAGAAAAAGATAAAAGAACAGTTGAAACAAAGGCTATTTATTTGAAATTAGTATCATACGTGATTTTCGTTAGATAATTATTTTCGAATCGCTATTTCATTTTTTTTAAATGAGCTATGGATTCGTTTCATAATTGCTAAATGTATTAATGATAATTTGTGTAAATTCAAAGCTCCATACTACTACTATACTAGTATACGATATACTATAATATATTTTATATTATTTATATTTTTCTAATGATAGCAGTAGGTATTATTGTGAATTGTTATACTCTATCAATTGGAAAGTGGTATATATCTTCCAGGAATAATGGTTTATTGCAATTGATGGTTGAACGTATTTTTCGCTATTTCTGAAAGTATTTTTTATAATTTTTATGCTCCATTAATATCAGAAAGAAATATACTTTCCATGTAAAAACTTCATCGAAGTCGATTAGCATATCGGTTAGTTAAAAATACTTTTATCCTATTATTTTTATAGCCTGTTAATTTCACAAATTCGATAAAAAATCATGTACCATGCTAAAATCCGTGATGGCGTTTCTGACAAAAAATTAAACGTGAACAGAAAGACAAAAATTTTAAAATTAATCTTTTTGTTATAAATACCGTATATACTTTCATGTCCATTAAGTAGAGGTATGTTATTTTCACATTATAAACAGATACTTTAATTATGTTTACTTTTATAGATGTGTATTATACATGAAAATGACAAACTCCGAACACCCTTTGTCCAAAGAAAGTTGCACACTTAAGCGTATTTGACTGAGAAAAATTTTATATTAAAGTTTTTACTATAACTAGCTACTAGGCGGTGTTAGGCTATATTTTATTATTATTAAATTTTATAACCTAACAAGGGGCCGCGCACGATTTCATTTGTTTTTGCAGTTCTATAAGTTATGACACTAAATTATCTTCGCGAAAATCATTTAGTTTAACTTAACACTTATCATTAGATTATAACCAATTGAACCAATATTATTGTTATCTACTTGGGAGTTATTGTTATATTTGACCAATGTTAGTCCGAAGTATCATACTGACGTATTAGCTATAATACTGCAAATTATCATCAAAATCCGTTTAGAAGTTGTTGCGTGAAAGCGTAATAAACATTCACTCATGCTAACAAACCTTTTTTTATTTTAAATGTAGGTAACATAGTGCGGATGAAATCACGTCTAATTTCATGAATAAAATTATATTGTATATATTGTACATAAAAGTTGTACAATACTATTGTATTATACCTAATTGTGAAATACTATTTTATAAGCAGGATACTTTCAATTTGTCCCTGATATACATTTCATTCAGCACATAATAATTCTCATAGGTATTAAATGCCTTATTACTTTCTGATTGAAAATACGAAAGCATTTGACGGATTCTAAATTAATTTTATTTTACTCAGGTATCGTCGGAACTGATGACCTACGCCGAATCGCTTTTAAGACAATTTTATTTGAATGCCTTACTTATTTCACTATGCATCGATCAAAAGTTAGGTAAAGCCTGCAATGGTATATCTGACGGTAAGCTGGCAGACACAATACACTATACAATCGATAATCCATTGCTGAATTACGCCGGCTTAAAATCCCCTTGGCATCTGGAAATACAATGACTGATTGCAAACTGCCATGAAGTAAAACAGGACTACTGTGACGAGTTTATATACCGAGAAAAATTATTTTATTTTACCACGCAAATACAGACTCAGATTCATCACTACCTGTTTATTTTCTTTTGAAGAAATGTTAGCTTAGTTGATTGCGTGTTAGACACCTCGTCGAACGACGTAAGTTCGCATACTTGCAACTGAGTCGGTGCTTTCGGTGAAGGAATACATCAATATGAAACCATAGGGGTGTAAGGGGTGTCAAATAACATCTAAGACTTGAGACATCCAAGCCAACCTCACCTGCACGTGGTGCACCCTGCTGAATAACGAACGAGACAATGGCGAAAGCGGGGTGGTAGGGTTTTATAGCCTAACTGGATCGCAACCACCATGTATACGGCGAAAAAGTCCGTCATAGTCATTCGTTTCTGCGGGTCGCGTTTCGGGATCAGCCTGTGCATATCCAGCTTTTCGCAGGCCGGCATGGCAGCGGCGACCGGCGATGGATAGTGTGTCACTCGGTGGTCGCAATTGTTTTTGGATTGTACTGTGCTTACCATCAGACACAGTGCAGTCATTTTGACGTGTTACTATAAAAAAAAAATAGCACGGTATAGGCCTTTTTCTAAATCAGCCTGGTTAGGTGTCACCCTCGAGTTAAAAATCTCGCCATGTAACTGATAGTGTGTTTTGGTAAACTACAATTGAGAGCCAACTCCCCTCGAAGTTTAGCATATTTACCATCTTAAACCATATCGCTATTTAACATTAGATGAGATTGTAATTGAATGCTAAACCTTATAGAGTATAGAAGAGTAGTCTAGCAGATTCAAGAGGTCAGCTGACTCGGTGACCAATATAGAGTCTTTTACGTTCCATCCTCTCTCTTTCTCCTTATGTGATCCAGCCAGTCGACAAGTGGTAAAGTCTGGAATGTAAATTCTTCTGCAGTCTATACATCTCGTTTCATTTAAACTTACCTTACGAAATCTCCCAAAATGTAAAGTCATTTGAAAACATATTTGTTATTCAAAGCTGGTACAAGAGTAGCAATATCCGAAACCCTTTGTAACTCGGGGACTTAAGGATCGGAACTTACAAGAAAGCAATTAAGATATTATAGACGTAAAACCCTTTATGGGCTGTCCCTCCGGATATATCGTGTCGGGTTTATTAAGGCACGCATACGTTACTGTTAGGGCCGTTATACGCTCGATGAGATGTGTCTTTGTTTTTTGATAGCCTTGAATTTATGAATGACGAATTAACCCTAAGATTATAACATTTTGAATGAGACTTACCAACCGATTTTATAATTGAGGATAGTAGGGAGCAACGCGAGAATTGTTCATTATGCCTTGAAAATTTATAAATTTATTCATAGATCAATCCGCGACTCAGTTGCTAAAATTCGAACCTACGTCCATCGACGCTATGAACACGCTATCAACTAAGTCATCACCGCTTCAAAACTCTAATATAGGAATGTTATTCCTTTACCTTCCGTTACACCCACCAGATTGAAGTCCGTGTTCTGCAAGTTATCAACGCATTAAACTGCGAGTAACTCGTCTACACTATACGCATATTTTCAACAATTTTGACTTATACATAAATGTGTATTAAAAGTTGTGGCAGTGGTAGTTTGACCGGCGGAATATCACTCCCATATCCACAGGTTCGGCATGTACGAACGAATTTTTCTGAATTCGCTTACATTTGCTAATTTAAATTGGTAACACTATCGACTAACGGTGGAGGAAAACATCGTGAGGAAACCTGAACCTGTCAAATGTTATGGAAAAATATATAACTATGGGCTTATCAGAGTTTGAAGTCGCCAATAGGTCGTGGGCTGGCGCGGTGATAATGAATATACGTTCCACGAGAAGAGGCCAAAGACCCTGCAGTAGGTCTTACAGGCTGATGAAAAACATAAATAAGTAATTATTTTTTTACTAGTAATCGCCCGCAACCTTTTGTTAATAAATGATTACAACACACGCTATTTTTGTGTAAGTTTAAAAATATTACGTAGCGCTCGCCAAGGTAGTTCTTAGATGACGGAATATTTTTCAAGGTACTCAAATCTAATCAAAAATACTTTATTCAGTTTAGGCCCTAATAAGGCACTTGCCTAATAACCCAGCCATCGAGAAGAACCGGCAAGAAACTCGATCGGGTACATGTTTTTAACATATATTTCCAATACATCATACAATGGACTCGACTGTCATTGTTCCATTTGCTCAGTTTATAAGCTTATATGTTATTTTAATGTATACGCTATACTGCATCATTAAAATCCGTTTAGTAGTTAGCGCGTTACAGAAACCCAAAATCAAAAAGACTATTCAATTTAGGCCTTTGGAAAGCGTTTATCAACGTCAAAGCTACCGGTTCGGAAAGCAACCCATGGAGAAGAACCGGAAAGAAACTCGATTCGATTTATCTTTTCATGATACATATTTTTACAAACATAGACAGTTACATATGTTTTTCGTGGATGCACAGAGATTGGTGTCATTTTCAGCCGTCACCGTCGTTCATATATTGGCCCACCCTATAGTAAGTAGCCTTTAGACTGTAAAACCCGCTTGACATAGTGCTTGAACTCACTAATCGGTAATTTGCTTTGCTACTTTGTTATAAAAACTAACATTTTTACCTAAAAAGCTGGTTTTAGTGAGCCTGAAACACGGAATGATCAATTTGTTATTGATTCTAGTATTTAAACGTGTTACTCACGCTTACTCACAAACATTCTTACTTATAATTTTAAATGTAAATATGTCATATTATATATTTAATTTAAATATTATATTATATATTTTATATATGCAGTTCAATATGACAATGACTTATGTCACAGGACGTTAGGGTGGCCCTTAGCTAGGACTATCTTCTAATTTCTTCGCGCAGACGGTTCCGAATTGATAAAAAATATCCCTGAAAATTTAGGCTTTTAATATTAACTCTAAGATAGTCTACATTCCAACCTAAGTTTCTTATGGAAATAACATAAGAAAAATTTTCTTCGTTCTTTAGAATTTCATAACTTGGGGGCAAATGGCTCTATAATAATGAGTAATACATATTTTAATATAGAACTTAACGCTGTACAAAAAAAAGTTTTTTTATAATTTTTCGTTGTCTCTTGGTTTTAAAGTTCTATTGGACATTTATCTTACTAGTTTATGTTATTAATAGCAGAAAAAGTGCTGCTACTTTACTGAAGCATATAAGAAAATATTTTTTATGTATGAACTATTATTAAAATAGTCCTTTTATAAATGTGACACAGGCATTTGGTTTAATCAATTGATCTATTAGCTTTGCAAATGAATGGCACCATCAAATAGTATTCATAGCATGTAAATCTAGCTGAAAACCATGTAGTTTAAGTCTCGCTATAAAAACATGCTTAACATAAAAATACAGCGTGGAATGCCAAAAGTGGTATGCATAAGTTTGTCATGATTGCGAGTGATCCACTTAATGTATTGTATTCACGACTCAAACAGCAAAAACTATAATTTTCTACCAACCATAACTGCCATTGTCACTCTGCAATTGAATTACCACCAGAGTAATTTTATCCAGTTAAATTAAATAAGAAAATTACTCCCAAAGAAAACAAGCATTCTCAAGACAAGCACGTAATGTAGCTATCAAAAGAAAATACGTCGTTTTATTTAAAATGGTCCATGCGTTAAAAACTCAGAGATGAAAACAAAAAACCTGCATCATTTGCATTAAACACGGACTAAATAATACGAGAACTAACTCGGAATATCAAATTAGAATATAAAGAGAATTGAGCTAAGAATTCTTCTACGGTTACGGTCAGAGTGTAAGCGAATTATGAAGTTGTTAAATCGCTTAAAAATGATTTAATTTAAACTTGTGATAGTTCGGTTGTTGTGAAGGCCGGGAACCAAAAATTTTCAGTAGGTAAGTTTAAATTGAAGTAATATATAATAATGACATCAATAATGTTCTTGAAGGACTTCGTTTTTAACCGGAACGGTGCACCACCATAAACGGTGCAGACACTATAAATAGCCAAAGTTAAAACGTACAGAAAAATTGTAAGGCTAAAAGATCCCATCAGACTTCGTAACTATATAATAATAATCATAAGTACAATGGTACAACAGAATAATCCCAAGGAGGGTTGCAGGCGGCCGATCGCAAAAATTAAGCCAAATCATATACCATAACATGACAAACATGTTGTACCGACCTTTTTTTTTTACGTGGGGAAATCCCTTATGGATACACCACCCTCCCGGGGGAGAGGGTGGGTTATGTCCGTCTCGCACGGACTAAAACCCTACGGTGTACGTCTACCGCTAAGTTGGGGCGGCACGAGATCTCTATAGACTTCATCGTGCCGCCCCAGCGGTTGGCCCAGCAGCGATATTGTTGCCGCCGGACCTCGTCCTGTTCGGAGACAGCCGGGTACACACCGGCCGCCTCCTCCGTCCGCCGGACCTGCGCAATAGAAAGATGGGCCCCCCGACCCATCTTCTCTAGGTCCAGCTACGGTGGCAGGAGGCGGTTAAACTACCGCCTCCTCCTGCCCGTCCTCCGTTGGCGGAGAGGGTCACTTTGAGGATCTTGCTCACGGACCCTCTCTGCTGCCTCCTTCGCAAGACGACTTCCTCGCAGAAGGAGGCCATTGCATTCCAGTTGTCCTCACTACCGAGCATGGCCGCAACCACGCTCGGCAGTGAGAGGTCTTGCCCTACCGCCGCAGCCAGAGTGCGACGTTGCTCCTCCCACGCAGCACACTCAGACAGAGTGTGCTGCGCGGTGTCCGGGTCAATGCCGCACTGATGGCATACGGCGGTCGGCTCCCTGCGTGCTATCCGGTGCAGGTACCAACCGAAGCAACCGTGCCCAGTCAGGACCTGCACCAGACGGAACGTCAGAGAGCCCCATCCTCTATTGCACCAATCTGGCAGGACCGGGCGGACGGCGTCGATCGTGTATCGACCATACTGCGCATCCGCCAGGTCCCGCCTCCACCTTTCTGCCACTTCGTCCCTGGCTTCTCTCCTCCTTTCCTCTATTTCTCTGGGAGCTAGAGGCTCCCCCATCCGTTTCTTAGCCGCCGTATATTGATATACGGCGGCAAGCACCTCCGCTTCTAGCTCCCAAGGAAGGGAGCCAGCTAGCACCATGGCCGCCCCCGAGGACACCGTGCGGTACCCTCGTATCACCCTCAACGCCACGGTACGCTGCTCGCAGCGCACGAATATTTGTGGCGTATGTTGTACCGACCTACTTATGTGGGATAAGGGTAAGAAGAAGAAGAAGATATAATAATGACATCAAGCAGTACGATACTGTCCAATATATATGTGTGGTGATCATTTGTATTGTTTGCAAAGTTTCTTGTATATACACAAAAAGTTGCAACTATTTTATCGTTTGTAGACATTTTGATCCATACAATGATATATTATGGAAGTATGTGTTATAATTTTAACACTAATATTGTATTTATTTTTATGTTATATAGCGAGAAAGTTTGTGAATATGGATGGATATTCGGTTTTTTTTATGAATCTGTCTAGTAATATAGCTTATATATCAAACACGAGGGTTATATTTTATATATAATATTGTTTAAATTAACCAAAATATAGCAATAAGTATTAAGATTATGTAGTACTATTCACATGTGAATTTTATAAAATTATCTTCCTCTGTTATATAATCCTCATATAGTATTCTTTGAATTCTTTGAATCATCCAGAACTAAGCGTCTTGATCGAAAAGGCTCCATAAAGTTAACGAGCTTAAGCCGATCCAATCTAAGACTGTATCTTTCCTTCGTATTCGCCGATTCCATTGTGACATGCGTAATACTTTATTCTTTCGGTTACTTAATTCCTTTAATGATAAACGAAACTGACCATCATTTATAAGTGTGTGCAAATTGAAGCGTCGTACAACTTTAGGAATTTAAAGAGTTATGCTATAAGCAGAGTGAAAAGTAAAACTCCTGTTATTTAGAATTCTAGGCAAATCGACACTTGTTTGAACCATAAAAATGCTGGCCTAGATTCAAAAGGGAGCATGTTTACCGAATTTTAGTAAATATTTCATTCATATTATCATTACATCACTAGTGAGTCACTATCAACTGATGAAAATCGAATGAAAATCCGTTCAATAATGTTTTAGTTTATCGCAAACAGACAGACATACAGACGTGGCAGAGGACTTTGTTTTATAATATGTAGTGATATTGTCTTTGGAAAGTCAAAGACGAAAATGGTCTTTATGTAAAGTTTGAAAAATTTACCAGTTTTCATGCTTCGATTCCAATAGATACATTAATAAAACTGTTTGTCGTCATTCGCTTACAGCATAACCGTATCCCAAGGCTTATAATCATTAGTAACTCAAAGTATAATTGTCCTCAAGTTTTGATAACAATTGTACTAATTAACTTGGAAAAGGTGTTCCATGTTCACTTAATGAATTGCTGGTTTACGAATTTCAGTGGTTATTGGATTAATTACGTATAAGTAAATTTCCTTGGTGAAGCTTACATACGAATTTCATGTTAGGAGTGCGGAGTGTTTAGACATCATGGTGGATTAGGTTAACTGCCATACACATAGTAGAAAACGTAAAACTGTGATCCGTTCGACCGGTACTTACTGTATAAGCTAATATGATAATGGACCATACTGTGAACATATTAGGCAGGAAAAAAAATAACGGTCACTACTATACTAACTAAAAGTTTTCCTGTCCGTATACAACGAGTTAGTTCCCGTGAAGTTTATTGCCTGTATCGTTCCAGTATTCAACGCCTTTAGTACGCTTATCACAAATCTTTTATGCATATAACAAGCATGCAAATCTAACGTGCTTATCTAACTTGTAATTTTTAGATTTTTATGAAAAATAATTGTTGCAAGTGTCTAGGGGATAAGTAACAAAATATATTTCCATCATTTTTAGAAATATCTGTATGTCTGTCTGTTTATTTAAATACACATCACTGTCAAAGTACTACGTTTACGATAAAACCTTTCCAAGAAAATTATGAAGCATATCCTCGAGTAAAATTGAGTCTTTGTTTCATTAAAATCGTTTTATAGTGAAAGTTCATCACAAGTTATTGTAATTATAATGGCGACGACTATAATGGCGTTATAAATGAACTTAATACATTCAGATGATTTTATTAATCACTGTATTTTTTACATAAGCTTTCACTTTTATCTATAGTTTTTGTAATTATTTTTGCCTATTTATATTGCCACCCGGTATTTATGAAAATAAAATGTATCCTTAGGTTTGTATATTTTCAACGTGTGTGCAATAAAGGATATTATTATTATGTGAAACGCTATCGTGAATCTGTCTAATGTCAAAGCCAATCACTCTCCTGCAAGGCAAGGCAAGGACTCCTGCCTGCAGCTCCCAGGGCCAGGAGCCGGCAAGCGCGGAGGCCACAGTGCGGTACCCCCTGATGCTTCAGTGCCACAATGAGCTGCGCTGCTCCGCTGCTGTTGCGGGTATTAAACCTAGTGTATGGTAGTCGGGACCCAATTGGACACAATTGTCATGTCCCGTCCTATTAATTTGCATTCTCCTCCCTTAAAATAAACAGTTCATTGTTTAATTACAACAATTGTTCCACGCTTTATTCGCGCTAACAAATTAAATTGTTACCAGTTTTATTTTAAACATGCAATTAAGCTCTTGAAAAATGACAGTCGGAGAGCGTAACTGATCTGTTATGCAGATTGTGTTCTGCATTTTTGAAGCTTCGACAAACAGTTATGTATTTAGCATCGTGCACGGGGGGTCGTCATGTGTTTGGATTTACCTACATCCTTATTTAACGAACATTGTTATAACTGAACTATAATAGATTCAAAAATATTTTTAATGATTATAATCATCGCCAGGCCGTATCGGTCCACTTCTAAATGTAGCCATCTCAAGCCCACTTTTGCTTCAATTGTCATAAACAATATAAAAAAATAGTGTCAAATAAATAAAAATAGTTTGTAGTGTGCCTTTGAGCTTGCTGCAGGCAGAGTCATAAATAATATTTTGCATAGTGATATGGAAGTGTTTGCTGAGCGTACTATTTATATCAAACATGTAGGAGGGTCAGGCATAGTGTAAAACGCGCACATATATGGATACTTAATAAGACGGATGCTTCTCGATATGAGCGCTGTACGCCATATACTCTGTTTTGCTCACACATTTTATTCCCCCACCTGCAGCGTGTTTTTGCCACTAGTATTTCGTCAAATACAGTTACTAATAATTGTCCTCATATTAATCAATACGCTGTTCGAAACTATTACCACTTAGCTAATATTTACGAATTTTTTTCTTAACATAATTTAAATAAAGGTTTATTTAAAAACTACACTATATTTCATATGCATACAATTCATTAATTATACTTTAAAATATATATAAATTAATACAGAATAAAATTATGTTTTAGATGTGTTTTGTCTGGTTGCTTCAAACCGTATCCGTTAGTTGTCTTAAACTCGACAGAATTCAAGACAAAATCAAACATATTATTTGTATATTTCAAACAAATTTAAAAAAGTCGTGGCAAATGAGATATCAGAAGCTGTTGAGAGTCATACTCTGTCTACAAACTATGGCAAAACCCATTATAAACAGTTTTCATTGGCTAACCTCGTATTATATCTTAGCTTAATCGTAAGATTCGTAAATTGGTTTTACTTAGGTGATAAAAACTGTTTATTTCGCGTAGTTATTTAGCGTATTGTTACGCGTAGTTTGCAGGCACATTATATAGTGTGCGTAGTTTTTGACAAAACATTCAGGTTAAAAAAATTAATCTAAAAACTAATAATCTGAGGGACATTGACCCACTGCCGCTTTTAAGTCCGCACCTGCCTGTCCCAAAGGTAAACCGAGAGCTTTCGTACATTTACTGTATAAATAATACAACGTGAATAAAACAGAAAGACAAATTAACGATTATTACTGCTGGCAAACGGAAAAATGGGTAGAATAGTTCTATACAAAAATTAGATATGTATTTAATTATTAAACAACTATGCTTTCTCTTTATCTCCAACTCATAAGATTGTTATTTTAAGTGTAGACAAAGTACAATCAGACAACTTAGGTACATTCCACAAACACGACACATGAAAATCATGTCAGAAGAAGTGATTCTTTTAGCATGTTGCGTTCACTCTGCTTATTAATTTATTCAACTAGCGTCGCAAACGCATTTGCCACTGTCAATCTTATTTACATGGACACTATGTAACTGCAACATATAGAGATTAACTGATTATAATGTATACAGTTATTATTTTTTGCTGTATCTAATGGACAATAGAGCATACTAATACTTTATAAAAATATTTCGTAAGAACTCGACACTTGTGTAGTGTATTTTTTTCTTTATTTCTGCAGCCTCGTGGTTCGTACATTTTTTCTGCTTTCGTTTATTTTATTAATCATATTTAAACTTAACATACAGTTGTAATCTAACTAATAAACTCAAAAGCTATTCCGATCGATTAAAATATTTTAAAATGATCACCCTTAAAGGTCGAAGAGAACTTTTAGACAGGGTATTTTTATTTAAATTGGTAAATAGCATCTTGGACGTGCCACTACTACTATCACAAGTGTGTATTACGTTACCTTCTCGGATACCGCGATCAGGCAATTACAAACTATTCTATGAAAATCGATTTCGCACGAATTTGGGCCACTTCTCCCCATTAAATAGACTAATGAGACTATATAACGTTGCATCTAAGAGTACTACAAGTAACACTGATATTTTCTTCGAAACCATTACGGATATTAAGAAATCATATGCTCTTAATGATTAAACAATGAAACCGATTATGATTTCCAATTCGAACTTGTTCAGTTTTCTGAATCATTTTTATCATTTTAATATTATATAATTCTTCAATTCTTTATGTGTTCATTTATAATTCATTGTATTACTTCATATTGAAATTTTTAACTTGTTAATTATTTAAATTATATTATGCTCTCATAATTTTTATATGCATGTCGTTGTTACCTGTAAATAGGGTCATATCTAGCAAAAATGTTGAACTGTACATTTTACTGTATTATATTAACATGTAGTGATGTTGACTCTGTTGGTAACCTAAATAAATAAATAAATAAAAATAGTTTAAAAGGTTATTATTATTGTACCTCACTATTATAGATAAGATTTTTATTTGAGATTATTTCCTTTATGGCGACTTCTTTTTTGAAGTTTTACAGCCATTTTTAAATACACAATTTAAAATTGACAGTTTAAAATGAAATTCCACAATTTCCCGTGCCAGAACGTCCACGGTCCGATGGAGAAACCTTATAATTGTGTCGTCAGTCACGTCGGTATAGTAGACACAGGTGTTGGTGTCTCGATGTTCTGTAGTGTTATATTTTAAAATTCCGATTCACTTGTGTCCATAAACTGAACTAGCGTAAACGTACAAAAGTTACAATATAACCACTATCCGCACTGAATTTGAGTAGATCTTAGGATGTTTTTCGTTCTGAATATCCATAAAGATAAAGAATAGATGGAAGAAAGAACACTTCTATACGAACTTTAATAGGTAAGTTTGGCTTACCTATATGAAAATAATATATGGCCAAATACCAGCTTTCAATGGTACTTTAAAACACCAGCTTATATAGTGTATACAAAATCTGACGATATTTTGATTTGATTTGAGCAGATAAGGCGTAAAAGCGTAATAAACGAATTCAAATTCACATTTATCGTATTAGTAAGGATTTACGATATTGTTAATACGAAAAAACTTACGAGTGAAGTCGCGAGAATTAGTTACTATATAAGGAAATATTACACAGAGTCTTAATAAAAAGATAACACTGCCAAATGAAATTATAATTCTTAACTAATTAGTCCCCACAAGAATATAAATTTCCTGTACGGTTACGTACGTTGCATGTTTTTTTTTATAGTATAGTAGCATGGCAAAATTACTTCACTGTACCTGATGGTAAGCACAGTACAATCAAAAAACAATGGCGACAACCGAGTGACACACTGTCCATCGCCGGTCGCCGCTGTCATGTCGGCATGCGAAAAGCTGGATATGCACAGGCTGATCCCGAAACGCGACCCGCAGAAGCGAATCACTATGACGGGCTTTTTCGCCATATACATGGTGGTTGCGACCTAGTCAGGCTGTAAAACCCTACCACCCCGCTATCGCCAGTGCATCGTTCGTTATTCAGCAGGGTGCACCACGTGCAGGTGAGGTTGGCTTGGATGTCTAAGTCTTAGATGTTATTTGACACCCTTACACCCCAATGACACCCCTTACACCCCAATGACACCCCTTACATCCCAATGACAACCCTTACACCCCAAATGTCACCGTATTTATTATGTGCGCATCAACACAGTAAAGTTTATATATATTAAATACTTTAATAGTCAGTCGCGTTCAAGCACTCGGTTAGGTTGCACAACAGCAACATTGTAACAAATGAAATAAAATAATTGTGACCTAACAAACAACTTTATTCCTAAAAACGGGCACCTAAGACATATGTAGGGCAAGGACTTGCTCCTCACCTATACATCTCCAAAGTTTGTCTTTAAAATCAAATAATATTCGGGCAATATTTTCTTAAAAGCAACGTTGCTATACATTATCGTAATATGGCATGTTTAATCTTCATACGAACCGTTTTAGTAACCGGATAACACCCGGTTATATCCATTATGAAGTTTTATGTACTACCCGGTTAGTGTATTTAACTAAGACACCCAGTTTATGTATCGTATATCCGAGAAAAACTGGGTAGTAAAGTTTTACGAGTCCCCCTGAGATCTACGTACGGGAACGGGTTCATTTTGTTTATCAAATAACCTTTTAACTTACTTACGTTGATTTTTATAAGCAAAATGTTTTTGGCAACTCATCTTCTAGTAGATTATTACTGCCATTGTCGAATAGGTATTACAAGATTTTTGCTATAATTTCAATGCAATAACAAAATGGTGGCCATCTTATTAAAACTTTCCAGGGAATTTTTTGGCAAGTCAGGATCCATGCTCCGTGATATTATTTCCAATCCACTGCACTTATGCACAATAACCAAAATATATTACGTAGAACACATGAATAAAATATAAAATTCAGTACCTGACATTCCAAGATCCGGCCAAAAAAATGCGTTTTTTTCTACGCTACTTTAAAAAGGGCCAAAAATAGTTACTCTATTTGTGAGAGAAAAGTAAACCATACCACAAAACCGAGATGAATAGATGATCGCGATAGAGTAAGACAAATAAACACGCTTGCGAAAATAAAGCGATAATGGTTTCGTTGAAAGCGTGTTGGGACACAGCGTTGATTGAATTCGAATCAGTTCAAGTCCTAGCAACTGAGTGAAAATTTTCGGTGAAGGAAAACATAGTGATGGAACCATAGCATGTTGGTAAGATATTTTCTATGTTCGCCTTGCTAACTACTGCCCTGAAGTTGAAAATCTTTCTCCAATCACATGAGACTGTAGCCTAGCTCGGAAACCTATAAAGTACAGAAAAGCTTGTTGGAAACGAGTTTTGTTTTTCTTGATTTATATTACTAGTAGATTTTAACTATTATTCTGTTTTGTTACATTAAACCTTAGTTGATTAATCATTACAGTTTACATTTCTAAATACAGTTACCATAAGCCCAAGAACAATTGATAGAGCTGTATATTAGACAATGCTTTAGTGAACATGTCCCAGCGAGCAAGGATCCGACGTCACTTAAATAGAATATAATAGGATTCCAGTGCGCCAGCACTCACCGGCTCTAGGCTGAATTACTCGGTTTCAATGCTAATAGGGTTGGAGATGCTTCGATGGGTGCAAGTGTTTGTGAGATAACACGTATTGTCCCGACAACCATTTCGATTAAGCGGCAATGTTATCATTCTGTATAATGGAAAGGTTCAGATACATATAAATATCCAAATTAGAGCTGCCCTAGTTCCATTGTCATAAGGTATTCGATGAGACGCCTTTTAAGATCAGTTTGTATAAATACAAACGAAGCAATATAGCAATACATATTTCAAAAATTAAATACTTTTCTGAGTGTTCGACAGCCAATACCAAAAATAACGTATATTTGTGCCGTGCGTGAAACCCAACTTCTAAGTTATTAGATTTAAGTTGTGTCACGAAGTTCAACTAAGACTGTAGACAGTCTTATAGTTACAAAGTTTTGTTACCTTGAGGTACACTAAATACTGAACTATATGGGTATAATTTATATTACTATTAGTTATTCGATAGAGTTTTAGTTAGTACCTTCTTAAAGTACATCTACTTTATCTTCTTTTTCATTTTTTAATACTTTATACGTTCTAGCCTTTGATCACAATCTCATCTGATGTTAAATGATGATTTAGTCTAAGTCACGCTAAATCTAGAAGGGACTGGCTGTCAAGTGTATGTGCCGACACACCAACAGTGAAAGTAATCTGAAGATCTATCGAACCATTTTGAAGATAGTACTGCAGGCGAAGCCACGGTTAACAGTTAGTATAAACTAAAATTGCTTAAATTACTTTTTATAAGGTCAGCTATCTCTCCGTGAAAGTTTCGTGAAGATTGGTTGAATTGTTTTGAAGATAGTACTGCGGGCGAAGCCACGGTTAACAGCTAGTCTAAATTAAAATAGACTAAATTACTTAAAATAATGTCCGCTATATGCAATTGAAAGTTTGGTGAAAATCGGTCCAATCGTTTTGGACATAGCATTGCAGACGAAGCCGCGGTTAATACCTAGTGTAATTTAGAGTAGCCTAAGAAACCCGCTGTAATTTCAGCTATGTGTCAGTGAAATTTCTGTCAAAATCAGTCTAGCCATTGCGGAGATTACCCGGAACAAACAGACAGACAGACCGACAAAAATGTAAATAATTGCATTTTTGTTATCAGAAGCGTGTATACTTTCATACCCAATCAGTCAAAAAAATTTATTTTGATATTACATACAGACACTTCATTTTTATTATATGTATATAGAATAGATTATTACACAGAGAAACTCATCTAGGGTACCTTCGCCCACTGCATGAAAAAGGTTAAATGATAATTCTTCTATTCATTACTATGGCGTAACATTTCTTTAATAATAAACTCGATATTTAAGTTGTACATCTAGAGTAGAACACCTTATTAATTAATTTGCTAGAAAATTCTATAAACGAACTGCATATTACTGATTTTTGGCCGATTTTCTAAATGTATTTAGTCTCTATGTATTACAGAAGGCAGTAAACAAAGTGTATACTTCAGTCTTCAAAGTTAAATTTGTGTTATCCAGTGTGGAACGGAAGTCGGTAGAAAACGGAAACAAGTTTAAAACGGAAGTAACTATACACGACATCCGAGCTTCGTAGATATATTGAAAAATGAATACTTACATTAGTACATGTTAGAAAACTAGTTAGTATTAATATAAAACATAAAATATAAAAGATGTTGTTTTATCTCTTTTGCTAAGAGAACAGCAACGGCGAAGGGAGGAGCACTAAAATATCCCTTTCCCTCTATACTGTTTTCATTTTTACCATTACCTTTCTAATAATTTATTAATTAATTTTTAATTACCTTAATAATTTAATAATTACCTTTCTAATTTCGAATCGTGGTAGTGCCACGCTGAAATTATTACTGGTTTCAGCATGAATGGGTCGGCTCGTCCGGGGTAGTACCACCCTCTCATAGAAAACCGACGTGAAATAGCAGTGCCTGCATTGTTGCATTTCGTTCGGGTAGTAAGAGCGCCGGAGGTCCACCTCCCTTCCCCTCTCCTCTCCCTCTCCCTCCCCCTCCCCTAAGCCTTCCCCCCGAAGGGTGACAACGCACTTGCGACTCCTCTGGTGTTGTTAGTGTCCATGGACGGTGGTGATTACTTAACATCAGGCAACACACCTGTTCGTTTGCCACCTATGACATAAAAAAATAAAATAAGCCACTCTCTCTACCATCACTTGTAATAAAACACGATACTTATTATTCTATAACTTGAAATGCTGACCAGTCGAATCGCAAGAAAAAACAATTTTGTATTGAAAATATTGCAAAGCAGATATAACACCAGATTCCCCGTGTCCCAAATAATATCGACTGAACCGCGTCCCACCCGCAACATCTGTCGTATTTCCAATCACATCCCGGTATAATTTTAGCTAAATATACAGGTCGGATAACTCAAATAACTGTTCAACACTGGCGCGACCGCAGCCATTAAGGAATTTGGTCGTGGTTTCCTACGCAAAGAGCTTTTACTAAAACAGTTTATGTGATTTGACAGGCCGATGATTGTCTTTATAATATTATCTTAATCACTTTCGTAACCATAGTATATGTACATTAGGGTGCCCTTTATTTTACCAAGGTGACTTTTTTGACTTGGGCATCGTTCAAATAGTTATTTAGCCTAAAAAACCTTTTTTTAACCGTGCCTTATTTTTACCGTTTTTTCTAATAATTTTAAATTTTGACTTATAAATGTTGATCTCAAAATTTCTCCATCTCACGGGGTCATGATAGATAGAGAATGAATAATATTATATTATTCAATAAAACAAACAAGATAAAACTTTAATTTCTAAAAAGTGAAAAATCACCATCTTCAATGAATGGGAAATATACGTTCTAGCCTTTGATCACAATCTCATCTGATGTTAAATGATGATTTAGTCTAAGTCACGCTAAATCTAGAAGGGACTGGCTGTCAAGTGTATGTGCCGACACACCAACAGTGAAAGTAATCTGAAGATCTATCGAACCATTTTGAAGATAGTACTGCAGGCGAAGCCACGGTTAACAGTTAGTATAAACTAAAATTGCTTAAATTACTTTTTATAAGGTCAGCTATCTCTCCGTATATTCAAAAAATTCTATAAACGAAATACTAAAGGAAAATTAAACAAACAATAAAAATCATAATCTAAAATACTTTATTCGATTTAGGACCTAAGAAGGTGCTTTAGAAAGTCAAAGCTACCACCGGTTCAGGCAAACAACTCATCGAGAAGAACCGGCAAGAAACTCGATCTGGATAATTTTTGCACCAACTACATTTTTACATTAGTTTTTGGCTGACGCGCAGAGAGATTACACCCATTTCCACACATCGACATAGTTCACACATTAATCGACTCTACAAATTATATCTTTTCATCATGGTGTTTGAAGTTACTATCCGGCAAATTGAATAAATAAACATACCACGCTGTATAACATTAATAAAAATGAAACCATATGATGTTACTTTCTAGTTCCCGTAAATTCGTATATATATGTTCCTTTTCTACTTCATTAATAAATCTTATTATTTATAAACCCGCTTTTGAACAAAATTATCGCTAATCTAAAATATTTTATAAAAAAAACAATGATTTTAACGTTAGTGTGGTGACTAATGTTATAGATACCAAATTATTAGACACCTCCATACAAGGATTAACGCTTATTATTAACGCAAGGAACGCTTAAAATCACATTTAAGTGGAATTGTGGTCAAACGCTAAATGATACAAACAACATTATATTGCATTGTACTGGCTTTCATTTACTATCAACTAAAGAGCTGTCATTATGAATAAAATGTTGAAATACCGTTTGCTACTTTATATGACATCGTCAATTCACAAATTCTGGTCGCATAGCCCGTGGTAAGTGCTCTATTTGCATAGATGTCTCGGTAAAAGGAACCGACCGTATTAAAATTCAAGGAAAGGTATCTTATTTACATTCACAGGTTTTAATGAAGGGCTTTCGAGTGCAGTCGGTGGAACATCTGGATGCATGTCAGTGTTCTCAAGAGTTTGTGTGATGTGGATCAAAAAGATAGAGGTAATGACTGTAAGGGAAAAGAGTAGCAAATGGTAACGACGCGGAAGGGAAAAGCAATTTATCTGAAAGAAACGAAAGATGTAACATAGAGAGAAGTGATGTTCAGTAATTTCATCCTACCTTAATAAAGGAATAATATTCTAATCATGTTATTAAAGTAATTAGTGGCAAAGCTATCTTGCAATTACTTGATAAGTAATGGGAAGAAAATGGTGAGACTCATGTGGCGGGCGATCATTATCTGGCTTAGGCAAAATGCTGCAATTAGACGAGCTAGACGAGGCAGATACTGGTCGCTTGTAATTTAAGGTTTAGGTAAATAATCTTAGCCAGTTGATACTATTATTAGGTTTTTAAGACCATCTGATATAAAAGTGATAAAGTAGATTAATGCTTTTTCGTATTGCTTATAGGTTATAACTTTTGGCAACAATCTCAATTATTGTCAGGTAATAACCTGAGTTTACACGATTAATATACAAAACCTAGAAGATTGATGCTGGAGTGCATTTGATGGAACAAACCTGTACTTGGAGATATTTTCAACTAGAAAGTGGGTAGCTAAGCTGGCATCAGTAAGAACCATGGTGAAGTAAAAGTGAGGCGTGTAAATAGCCCCAAAATTGGATAGTGTAATTGTTTTGTAAGTATGATGGTCATAAGGGCTGAGGAGCAAAAAAACTTATTAAAGTAAAATAAATAGGGGAATTATAAAGTACTCATTAAAAATTGCATTTTTGTTATCAGAAGCGTGTATACTTTCATACCCAATCAGTCAAAAAAATTTATTTTGATATTACATACAGACACTTCATTTTTATTATATGTATATAGAATAGATTATTACACAGAGAAACTCATCTAGGGTACCTTCGCCCACTGCATGAAAAAGGTTAAATGATAATTCTTCTATTCATTACTATGGCGTAACATTTCTTTAATAATAAACTCGATATTTAAGTTGTACATCTAGAGTAGAACACCTTATTAATTAATTTGCTAGAAAATTCTATAAACGAACTGCATACTACTGATTTTTGGCCGATTCTAAATGTATTTAGTCTCTATGTATTACAGAAGGCAGTAAACAAAGTGTATACTTCAGTCTTCAAAGTTAAATTTGTGTTATCCAGTGTGGAACGGAAGTCTGTAGAAAACGGAAACAAGTTTAAAACGGAAGTAACTATACACGACATCCGAGCTTCGTAGATATATTGAAAAATGAATACTTACCATTATTAGTACATGTTAGAAAACTAGTTAGTATTAATATAAGACATAAAATATAAAAGATGTTGTTTTATCTCTTTTGCTAAGAGAACAGCAACGGCGAAGAGAGGTGAACTAAAATATCCCTTTCCCTCTATACTGTCATGTCAGTGTTCTCAAGAGTTTGTGTGATGTGGATCAAAAAGATAGAGGTAATGACTGTAAGGGAAAAGAGTAGCAAATGGTAACGACGCGGAAGGGAAAAGCAATTTATCTGAAAGAAACGAAAGATGTAACATAGAGAGAAGTGATGTTCAGTAATTTCATCCTACCTTAATAAAGGAATAATATTCTAATCATGTTATTAAAGTAATTAGTGGCAAAGCTATCTTGCAATTACTTGATAAGTAATGGGAAGAAAATGGTGAGACTCATGTGGCGGGCGATCATTATCTGGCTTAGGCAAAATGCTGCAATTAGACGAGCTAGACGAGGCAGATACTGGTCGCTTGTAATTTAAGGTTTAGGTAAATAATCTTAGCCAGTTGATACTATTATTAGGTTTTTAAGACCATCTGATATAAAAGTGATAAAGTAGATTAATGCTTTTTCGTATTGCTTATAGGGAAAAATGAATACTTACCATTATTAGTACATGTTAGAAAACTAGTTAGTATTAATATAAGACATAAAATATAAAAGATGTTGTTTTATCTCTTTTGCTAAGAGAACAGCAACGGCGAAGGGAGGAGCACTAAAATATCCCTTTCCCTCTATACTGTTTTCATTTTTACCATTACCTTTCTAATAATTTATTAATTAATTTTTAATTACCTTAATAATTTAATAATTACCTTTCTAATTTCGAATCGTGGTAGTGCCACGCTGAAATTATTACTGGTTTCAGCATGAATGGGTCGGCTCGTCCGGGGTAGTACCACCCTCTCATAGAAAACCGACGTGAAATAGCAGTGCTTGCATTGTTGCATTTCGTTCGGGTAGCCCACCTCCCTTCCCCTCTCTCTATGAGTGTTGCAGAGCAGTCACGAACAACAGTACACTGACGGCGTTTGATTGATTCACCAAAATTGTATGTTAAAAAGAACAGACATTTTCGCTGCGACAAACGGCACTTAAAAACCGCGTCCCTTTACGGCGTGGAAACTAATTACTAAAACCTTCCCTGGTGCTGTTAAATCGTAATTAATCAGTCACTCTAATAATGTAGGTGATAGAGCCACGCTAAATAGGTTGGCTCGTCCGGGGTACTACCACCCTCTCACAGAAAATCGACGTGAAGTAACAGTGCTTGCATTGTTGTTTCGTTCCATCAGTGAATGAGAGAGAGATCAGTTGGAAAATCAATTTATTTAATCCTATGGCTAAATAGACTATCCATCCTTTATTATCGTCGATTGATTGAGTACTCTATTTGTCGCTGCGAAGTTCAATTTATGTGGAACAATGCAGCGACCAAAAATTTGCTACTATTAAGAAGCACCCGGGGAGCACGTGCAGGGGAATGAGAACTACACTTCCTGCGGACGCAAGTAGCACCAGCCCCTCAAACAATTTAATAATTAAAAAATCATACTTGAAATTATCATAACAATAATATATCACGTCTGGTTTCTTAATCTATGAGAAATGAGATAACCTCGCTCGCTCCTCGCGCTACGTTACTCATATTTTCTTTTAAATAACCGTTCCTGTACCGCCGTAGCCACATTATACGTCAAAGTTGTATAATTTAATGTTTGTATCGCAGACCTCACAGGTCCGTTGCCTGAATATTCATCTCAAGTTGTAACAAATTCAGAATACATTATTATTTAAGTAGGCACTCCGTCACGTCGCGTACCTCCGATTTTTTAAAGTACCGCTATCTATTTGCATTTATACTCGCATTATAATATTCTTTCTTTATCCGAACTTTACCAAATGGCTACGTACACACGGAGATAAGAACATAGTTGGAGAACAAAAATGATTGCAGAGAGGTTTCGAAACTATCTCGAGATATTTCATTCACGACCGTCATATCCAAAACTTAGTCGGTGTTATTACAAAAAAGTTAAATACGTATTGAACCCTGGCTTTAAAATGGTCTCATATTAAATGCACCGCGATCGCTGAATGTTCGCCATCTTGCTCTTTTGTCTCGCTTTGGTTAGAGTTAGGTTAGACTTGCGAAAAGAGATAACGCGAACTTGCCTCGGGCGAGCGCGGTGCATTTATTAGGAATCTTTTTTAAACTAAGTATTTAATACGTATTTAACTTTTCTGTAATAACACGGAGTATGTCTACAGCATGTATTCGTTATATTTACTTAGTACTGGCTGTGCCCGCGACCTCGTCCGCGTCAAACCATATGTATCTATGTATGTATGTATGTGTATGTATGTGTGTATGTAATCCATGTAACCATATGTAATCTAAATGTATTGAGTCCATTTATTTATCTTTTACTACTTACTTACTACTTTTCTCTCGTACTTAAGTCACGTCGTGATTAAAAGTACAATTATTTTTTATAGACTGAACCGATTTAAATGAAACTGATATGCTTTATACTTTTCTTTAAGTTTTATCGTTAACGCAGTACTTTAGCAGTGATGCGAGTTCAAGCAAACAGACAGACAGACAGACATTTCTAAAAATGTTTAACTGTATTTTTATTACCAAGACACCTGCAACAATTTCTTTCATAAAAAACAAAAAATCACAGACTCCTTAAATCTACATTTTTATTATATGTATAAATATTAAATACAGTAGCATTATTGCATTTCCTCCAATTCCTGAAATTCATATATATATACAGTTAAGTAATCATCACATCATCAAATGACATTATTAATTTATTAATTACCAATACGAACGTGCCCGCAGGTTTAATTTAGTTTAGAATATTATTCAGATACAAAATGTAAATTCGGTGCAAAGGTAAATTACACTTCAAGGAGATGACTTAGCAGCGGGACGGTGACCTACTTCCCGACGCACTTCGGGCCTTCTGTACCTCACTTGCTCTTTGATGAGGCCATAACCAAATTTATGGCACATCCAGTTTGAATATAAAACCAAATTGAATCACAAGAGACGCTGTCGAATGGACTCATTTATATAGTCTACACTGAAAGAGAGATACAGAGGGTCCATACTTTTATATAACATTGGACAATAATATCTTTCGATACTCAATGACGGATATTTCTTAGTAATTTGCTATTTTGTAACTTATTGTAGCAATAATATGATATTGAAATGAATATTCAGTGCGAGTAAGGAGCAAGTCTTTGTCTTACATATGTTTTATCCGTTTATGAGAATAAAGTTATTTGTTACATCACAATTATTTCATTTCCATGTTACAATAGTGTTATTGTGTAACCTAACTGTTTGCTTGAACGGGATTGACTCAAATTAATTTATAAATATACAGTGTAAACTCTTTATAACATCATTAGTTATAACGAAGAACTCTCTATAAAGTGGAAATTAGTTTAATTTGCTTGGTTTACCTCAAAACAAATTATTATATCCATTCCCTCGCCATAACGAAAATTCTTTATACCGATAAAAAGCTCGGTCCCGTTAACATTCGTTATAAAGACTTCACACTGTACAGAATTTTACACTTGTACTATACACAAATACAATTATAGTGTAATTCAATTCAAATGTGCCTCTTCGCACAAAATAAGTAGGGCGATTTACAAATCACAATATACGTAACTATAAAATTGTAAACTAACATTTCATTTCATTTAAAAATTAGTCATAGCTTTCAATTGTTTTGTCGAACACGATATTTAATATTATGCTACGATCTTTAGGTGCTAAGTATTTATCATAAAAGCGTAGTTCATAAAATACACTAAGCAGGAACGAAAATACTAATTAGAGCGGGTCTTGTAGTACAGTGCGGAATATCGAACACTAAGATCTTGAAAGCCGCTCGACGAGAACTGAGCATTACTGAGAAGGGTCAATCTGTGAATGCCTATTACAGCGAGTTCTCACAGTACGTAGATCAGTTGCATGGTTTGTTCCCTACGCAGCGGTCGCAGCATACGATTGGTGACAAACGAACATACGGGTCACCTGATGCTATATGATCACCGCCGTCCATGGAACCTGTGAAATGAGAGAAATCACATATGTGTTACCGGCCCTTAAAAAGGCAGTAAGCTCCATCCTTGAAAGTTTGCAAGTTATATTGGTTCGGAATTAGTTTAAGTTAGTAGTAAGTATAATCAAGTTAAAAATTATTTGAAAAAATAATCGCAAGTAAAACCGCAAGGCACAGCAAGTACTAAAATTATTCGGAAAGTATCAAATCATAGAATCCCTTTAGCGCTAATAATCTCATTTCGGAAAATATGTTCAAACCCCGACACGAATGTATCCTTCCCTCATAATGTCTAATATTATGTAATATACAAAAAAAGACGGTAATGTTTGTTCGTCTCGACTTATTTTTCAATATCGGTATAATGTTAAGCAGTCTGTCCGAGAATAATAATATAAATTTCATTGGTTTTCATACCGTCTATGTTAAATTATAAAATATTTAGTTTTATTGAAATTAAATTTATTGTTGGAGCACGCCGTGGTTACCTATAAATATGACTACATTTATATTTAATCACAAAAGCGTTACTACTACTATATTTAGATACTAATGCTTTGTCAAGTTGATGACTCATAAATAAATAAATGGAAGAATACTTAGCAATGGGATACTAAGATAAAAAGAAAACGATTCTCCGATGAAATCCCAGCCACAGAATAAAGCTAGTTCGACATATTTAACATATACTCATAATGCGAATGCGAGATGGAATATTGATATGAGAAACTAAATTTCCGGAGTCGAGACGACATTTAGTTTTTTCCCAACAAATCTACGCAACATCCGTTCAATATCTGCCTGATAGGATTCACCCCATCTACTCGTAATATGATAAATGTAATTTTTACAGATATTCTTTAACTAGTTGTGCGCGCAGCTCCGTTCGCATGGACTATTAAATTCTTGTTGTACTTTTATTTAATTAAAAGTTGTTCTATATGAGAACAATAATTAAAAGTTGTGGTGGTGTAGTGGTTTGACCGATGGAATATCTTCGTAACTATATAATAATAATCATAAGTACAATGGTACAACAAAATAATTCCAAGGAGGGTCGATGTCAGGTAGGCGGCCGATCGCAAAAATTAAGCCAAATCATATACCACTACATGACAAACATGTTATACCGACCCTACTTATGTGGGATAAGGGTAAGAAGAAGAAGTAGAAGAAGTTTACTAATGTTAAATTAGTAACACTATCGGCTGACGGTGAAGGAAAACATCGTGAGGAAACCTGAACCTGAGAAATGTTATTGTAATACTAATGTATGCGAGAAAACGTAGAACTGTGGATTTCTCAGAGTTTGAAATCGGCAATAAGTCGTGGGACAGCGTGGTGATTGTGCCCATGCCTTCCTTCGGGAAGAGGCCTATGGTTCTGCAGTGGGTTTTTACAGGCTGATGATATTAGATTAATTTATGTAAAAAACAGTGATTAATAAAAACATTTGAATGTATTAAGTTCATTTACTTATTTACTTTTCTCTCGTACTTACCTCGAGCCGTCGTCCAAAATGCAATAGCTTTTGATAAAGAAGACCGATTTTAATTAAACAAATACTAAATACTACTCGAGGATATACTTGATAGTTTATCGTGAGCACAGTATTTTAGCAGTGATACGTGTTCAAACAATCAGACAGACAGAGAGAGAGAGAGAGATAGACAATTATAAAAATGATTGTAATGTATTTTATTACTTATTCCTAGACACCTGCAACATTTTTTTTTTCACAATAATCTAAAAGTAGAGACATATCTGATTGAAATATGCTGAAATATGCGCAGTTTTCTTCAATAGAAGCCCTGATCCCTACTGGTAAAAAAACTGGTACAGTCGATTTTACAAGTATTTCTTGCGGCGTATTTTGTACCAAGAAATCGTCATAGATAAAAATAGATGGTTATTATTTATTCACTGGGAAGCAGGTCTGAACTATACGGCGGATGCATACGAATCTCTCAATCAAGCTTCCAGTACTTGCGGCGAGCATCTATAGATGTTTGTGACCTGGCATTATCCTGATGCAAAACCTTCCCTATTGACAATTTTTGCCGCTTCTTTTGCGGTAACTTCCTTCAGATGGTTGAAATATCGACACTACAAGTCAGAATAATTATCGTAGAAAAGTATTTTGGATAGCTAACTATCTTTCTCTCTCTCTCTCTTGGGATCCTATGTCCCCAAACTGTCGGGGCAGACGACAGACACAATGCGTCTCCATCTCGATCTGTCGATGGCTTGACGCTTCACCTCACTCCAAGCAAGCCCCATTTTCGCACACTCTGCAAGCACAGATCTTCGCCAGGTTTGTCTAGGATGACCACGTTTCCGCCTGCCTTGGGGATTCCAGTCCAGTGCCTGATAATGGATATGGCTGTTGTCCCTTCGCAAAGTGTGGCCGATCCAGCATAGCTAACACACAGTAAAACTTTCCTTTCCGTTAATCCAAGCTTGGCGGTCTTTGCGTCAGTTCACTGCGATTAGATTAATGAAGAGAACACTTCTTTAGGCACGTTGAGAGGTATTTTTGGCAGGATATAAACTTCTGATTTAGCGTTACCGATATGGTAGTTAGCGTGATTACGTTTGCACGACTTGCGTAAGACTAGAGACGTGTAATATAGCCGCCAGTGTACAACAACTATTATTTATAATTTGTGTTGAACTTGTGCAGCCCATATTATGTTTTTTTTTTATACATGAAACTGTATACAAGTGTATAATAATTATTGTTCAGAGTCTCAATACATGTGAAAACTAGGCTGGTGTTAATAATTAATTTAAATAAAGTTATTTCATTATTTCCAGTTTTTACTTCTGTGGCCAGTCCTTGCGACTTATTATTATTAATAAAATTGCAAAATTTTTTGCAAAATTGCAGGTGATATAAATCATTACAGTATCATAGCCGCCATAAACACTATTCACATAAACAGCTGCCTATCTTACGTTGTCCCCTTTATCGAAGAGTAACTGTAAAATATGGTATATGTTACAAAACAGTATAGTTGGTCAGTCGGTCAGGGAAGCAAATTAACATTCTGTTAGGCACTGTGACTATTTATCCGGGTAGAGTTTCGCCTTACTATAACTTCCACATAGAAGTGCGTGCAGATTAACAACATCTTGCCTTTTATATGCTAAACAATCAAAGCAAATACTATTTACTCAAATAGCCCCAAAATAAATTAGTAACACAAAAATAATAATAACGATTAAATTATGGTTAATTAAATAACACATCAATTCCATATAATTGTTCTTATTTATGTATAGAATTGATGTGTCTGTAATAAGGTGGCGCTAGTGTCAATGTTCCGGTCGTGCTTTATCTCGCTTCTCATATGTGTCGTAGCGCTACCGGACATAGACAATAACATATATATGTTCCGGTCGTGCTGTATCTCGCTTCTCATATGTGTCGTAGCGCTACCGCCACTACCGGACATAGACAATAACATTATATATTTCTTCTTTGTTTGTGTTCATGTTTGGCGTGCGCTCAAACAGAAATGAGTCAGCCAATCACAATACTTTTAGAATTTGTTTTACTACAAAAATGTATATTTTTAACGCCATCTAGTGTAAAACATTCGTACTTAAATATTGAATTTATTTTTAATACGATCAATAAATTTTTATTTGTGTATTCTAAGTATATTGCAATTTAATCAAGTTTTTAATATATATCATTACTGTTTCGCATGTCGCATTTAACATTTTCATAATGTTTTATTATGTATAAACAGTCATTCTGATATAACTATTATTAAAATTATGCATATAATATTGTATTTTCTGTTCTAAACAGCTGTTCACTCCGTTATATTCTACATTAGCTAATATTTAATCACTTAGGTTCAATGTTGCAAAAGACTGGTAGTTGTTTTGTGTCGACTTAATTTACTTTTAATCTCATAAGTTGTTGCATATTTACGAAATGTAATAAAACCAAAATCATAATATAAACCAAATCAGAGAATACATCTATAATTTAAAGGAAAAAAACACATTAATTCCGTCAGTAGTTTTCAAGTTATAATCACACTAACAGATAAACAGAGAGACAGACATTACCTTTTAAAATATGTAATATAAACCAGGGCACAGAACGTGGGAGTTGCTTGAAATACGTTTTAAAATGATATCCACAATAATCGCTCGAATATTAAAATAAAATCAGAGCGACAGAAAATCTGAGATAAAGAGTGTTCGCGTCCGCGGAAGGAGTGCAATGCGCCTCAGCGAGCGCGCAACGTGACGTCACGCTCCGACATTCGCTCCACAGAGAGCTACGAAAGAAGCGTAGACGTGGTATCAAGTACCAAATCTGTCATATTAGAAATATACGATTCATCGTCGTGATAATAAAGAGCTTTAACCCTAAACATATCTCTTATAGTAAATCGCACGAACTCTAGTGCCACAATTTATTATAACTAAAACCACTAGAAAGCTCGATATATATACTCCTCCTTTTTATAAACGTGGAGAAATCCATTATGGATACCCACCCTCCCGGGGGTGAGAGTGAGTTATGGTGGTATTTTACGGTGGTAGAGCCACGCTGAAGCTATTACTGGTTTCAGGATAAATGGGTCGGCTCGCCTGGGGTAGTACCACCTTCTCACAGAAAACCGACGTGAAGTAACAGTATTTGCATTGTTGCGTTTCATTCGGTCAGTGAGAACGCCGGAGACCCACCTCCCCTCCCCTCACCCTCCCTCCCATTTCCCCTCCCTCCAAACACAGGCTGGCAACGCACTTGCAACTCTCCTGGCATTGCTAGTGTCTATGGACGGTGGTGATCACTTAACATCAAGTGACCCACCTGTTCGTTTGCCTCCTATAATAATAAAAAGACACACCGACTAAAACCCCACAGTGTACCGGCAGACCATTTTTGTTGGGGCGGCAAGATATTGTACTGCCTACTCAACATTGTATAGCTGCCCCAACGGCGGAAGGTGACCGCCTCGCTCCTACCTAATAGGGAGAGAGACTGGGTACACACCACCTGCCTCCCCTCGTCAGCCGGACCTGTGCAATGAGGAGATGAGCTACGGTGGAGGGAGGAGTTGCGTAATTAGCCACCTCCGTTAGAGGAAAGGGCCACTTAGAGGGTCTACCTCTCGGGCTATCTCCACCACCTCCTTCTGCGAGATGACCTGCTGTGCACCTACACTAGCCGGAACGATAGGGAGCCTCACTTCCTCCCCAACCACTGCCACAGGACCGGGCAAATGGCGTCCACGGTATACCGCCCATATCGCGCGACTGCCAGGTCCAGTAGTATCGCTCAACGGCCTCTTCTCTCAACCGCCGTCTCTTCTTCTCTATCTTCCTGTGAGTCGGTGGCACTCGGCACTCGGCCCCTCGGTATTGGGAAGCAACCAACCGAGCGCCACCGCCACCTCAGCAATACGCGGTCCAAGCTCCGCAATATGAGGTTGGAATAGCCAGCGCCCGTCCAGGATGTAGCCCAAATACATCATCTAGATCCTCACCGTGAGACGGACACCATCCACAATTATATGGGCCGCAGGTCGTGGCTCTCGATGGAATTAAAGAAAATAAAACAAAGTCCTTTTCACGTGAATCATTTATTAATATTTATTTACCAAGTACAACCCAGTTTTATTACTAGGCTTTTTCTGCGACTTAGCTCGCGTTCATTTCGAAATAAAATGGTACTCACGTGTGATCTATTTTAAAGTGATCGTACAGTCAGTTTGAAAGAGTAATATGTCTACTTACAACAACACATCCATTTTATTCGCACATCCAATGAATTTATTCCAACACGGTGTCAGTTCACCGTGCTAATCTCGCGTCTGACAGCTGCGTTTACATCGAAAACTGTTGACGGCCATTGATGCTTATCATTATACTATATCCTTAAGAGACGAGTAGAAAACATTACTAAAGATATAAAAGAACTAACACTTCAATTTACACACTAATTCTGTTCATATCTTCTTTATCTATATATAAATAGGCAGTGAGGAAACGGTTAAAAATATTCTCCCTCTTCTGTTCATAAGCCGATTTTCTCTCTGACAGCTGCGTTTACATCGAAAACTGTTGACGGCCATTGATGCTTATCATTATACTATATCCTTAAGAGACGAGTAGAAAACATTACTACATATATAAAAGAACTAACAATTCAATTTACACACTAATTCTGTTCCTATCTTCTTTATCTATATATAAATAGGCAGTGAGGAAACGGTTAAGAATATTCTCCCTCCTCTGTTTCTCAGCCGATTTTCTTCATTCATTTTTGTTTTGTAGCTATTGACAAGCTTTAGTTATCAATAAAATAATGGAAGAAGTATTTTTGTTGTTGTGTGTCGAAGCTCGATAACTGGACGAGCACTCGTATATATAATGCTTCTATCCGTGTGTATGTGACTGAACTCCTCCTAAACGTCTGGACAGATATTGATGAATTTTTTTGTGTGTATTGAGGTAGATTCAAGAATGGTTTAGATTCGGATTCGGACTCAATTGGAATCGGTAGGTGGCGCTGCGATTGATTTCTAGGTTTTTTTTATTATCATGGCAGGATAACATCCACCGCGCCAGCTAGTATTATTATAAATGTGAATTCGAAGTTCTTTGTTACTCTTTCATGCCTTAATTAATTAACCGATATTCATGAAAATTTGCACATACGTTACCAAGGATACATAAAAAGGATTTTTCCCCAAGGATAGACCTAATCTATATTAAAGCGCGCGAACTAAAGCTGGTACACCTGTAAATTGAAAATGCTCTATTCTATTTAAGTTGGCATTAGGTGGTCACAGGGATATTCTCTGTTACATCTATTGTTTATTTGCGTAATATTTGCTATTTGAAAAATATTAATTAATTCGTCGTAATCACTATATTTATTTATTTACGTATGGATATAGTAACAGTCAACAGAAGTAATACAATAAGAATAATAAAAAGTAGTAAACTAAACTGAAGACCAAAAACCCTTTATCACAGAGATATTTAACTTCACTTACACTATTAATAATAATAACAATAAAAATTTCGATCACCGGACGAGCACTCGTATATATAATGCTTCTGTCTGTGTGTATGTGACTGAACTCCTCTTAAACGGCTGGACAGATATTGATGAAATGTTTTGTGTGTATTCGGGTAGATTCAAGAATGGCTTAGATCAGTCATTTGGAACCGGTAAGTGGCGCTACAATTGAATTTTAGGATTTTTTATTACCATAGCAGGACAACGTTCGCCGCGCCAGCTAGTATTATTATAAATGTAAATTTGAAATTATTTGTTACTCTTTCATGCCTTAATTAATTAACCGATCGTCATGAAATTTTGCACATACATAAAAAGGATTTTTCCCCAAGGATAGGTCTAATCTATATTAAAGCGCTCGAACAATAGCTGGTAAACCATAAATTGGAAATGCTTCTTTTCTATTTAAATTAGCATTAGGTTGTCACAGGGATATTCTCTGTTACATCTATTGTTTATTTGCGTAATATTTGCTATTGGAAAATATTAATTAATTCGTCGTAATCACTATATTTATTTATTTACATGTAGATATAGCAACAGTCAACAGAAGTAATACAATAAGAATAATAAAAAGTAGTAAACTAAACTGAAGACCTAAAACCCTTTATCACAGAGATATTTAACTTCACTTACACTATTAATAATAATAAAATAAAATTATATAATAAATATTGAGAAACTTTAGAAAAAAAAAATAGAATAAGAATCTCAACTGTTTCATTATTGAGATTAGTTTTAGGGTGCGCTGTGCTGTAACTTTAATATAATGTAATATAATATAATGTAACTTTAATAATAATTTATGAAAACTGAAATTAACGTATGGGGGAAAAAAAGCAAAATGGCTGTATCTGTATCTAAGTTTCACTTCTATCGTGTATCTGTACGAGACACACAGCTTTTTTTTTAAATCTAATTCATAATCATTATTCGCTTTTAAATACATTCTATTTAGTAGTCCGGTGAAGCTGTTAAGACCTCGCTTGGTCAATAGCGTAGTCAGTTCGAAAAAAAAAACATTATATTTTTGCCTTTGTAAAACAAATATGGATACTATTTTCAGGTAAACATAAAATTAGCTACATAAAAAAAAGTCAGTAGCAGTCAAGTGCCACAAAACTGACTTCCCTCTAATAATATACCGAAAGGGACCATAAATTATTTAGGCCCCTAACTGAAATTCATAATGGAGGTCGGTGGCTTTAAAGTGGGTCCGAGTACACATTAATATATTTTCTTCGTGGCGAATTTATTAAACATTAACTTCTAACACAGAAATTTGAATATATACTAGAGTAATGAGTATATTTACCTGGAGCTATAATGTTTATCTTTGTACTGTATTCTCCAAAAATAATTACATTTAAGGAAGCTCGTTTTAACTGTATTAACCTTTATATTTTTGAAATATATTACCGATTTGCCAAACTGTAAGTGTAAGCGCCATGTCAAGCGGGTTTTGGTGTCAAAAAGCTATTATAGAGTGGATCAATATGTGAACGACGGTGATGTCTGGAATTGACTGTTCTCTATGGATCCGCTAAAACGATTGTAACATGTAATATATTTTTTTATATCATAGGATGCAAACGAATAGGTGGGTCACCTGATGTTAAGTGATCACCACCGTCCATAGACACTTGCAACACCAGAGGAGTCGCAAGTGCGTTGCCAGCCTGTGTTTGGGGGAGAGGGGGAATGGAAGAGAGGAAAAGGGGACGGGGAAGGGAAGTGGGGCTCCGGCGCTCTCACTGACCGAACGAAACGCAACAATGCAAGCACTGTTACTTCACGTCGGTTTTCTGTGAGAGGGTAGTACTACCCCGAACGAGCCGACCTATTCATGAAACCAGTAATAGCTTCAGCGTAGCTCTACCACCTGTATTTTAAATATACATAAAGTATATATTTTAAAAACATAAATCTAATCGAGTTTCTTGCCGGTTCTTCTCGATGACTGAGTCGTTTTCCGAACCGGTGGTAGTTTTGGCGTTCATAAACGCTTACTTAGGTGCTAAATTGTGTAAAGTATTGTTGATCACAGACAGAGAAACAATACATGTAAGTAATTTTTTTTTTCATAAAATAGTTTGTAATAACGACTTAATACGTATTGTTACCTGTTTTGAAGTAATTTAATAATAAAGTTTAATAGTTAATCTTTTTATTACGTGTTTTTAATTTCACCGCACTCTTGAGGTTATGGCATGTAGTTTTAGATTTAGTGAAACCAGTAACAGCTTTTGGGAAATAGTGTTAGATTTTACAATAAAGTCCTAAAGGATATTATCGATTTGCAGGATTGCGAATTTAAGCGCCGTGTCAAGCGGGTTTTGATGTCAAAAGAGTGGATCAATATGTGAACGATGGTTATGTCTGGAATTTACTCATCTCTGTGCATCAATTAAAAACGTTTGTGACATTTACCTAATATATTCTAAATATTATATATATTTGTTAAAAAGATAAACCAGATCGAGTTTCTTGCTGGTTCTTCTCGATGACTGGGTTGTTTTCCGAACCGGTGGTAGTTTTCACGTTCATAAGTGTCTTCCTAGGGCCTAAATTGAATAAAGTGTTTTTGATTTGATTTGAGTTCAAAATGACAAAGCAATTCGGGGTTAGTATACTATATTATAACAGGGTTGGTTGACCACCTAATCATCCCATCCCATATATTAGTCGCGTCATATTTTACAAAAATTGTTGTCTATAACATTTCTTCGATAAAGCATGCCAACAAGTTAATTTTGAAAGAGAAATGTTTTATTTCTACTTACATACTATTCTACTCTAATATGACTTCCTCAAGCTATGAGTTTATCTCAGACCACATCATTCAACAAAAACATACATTTATATTATCTTCAAGAATTTGAAAACTCATTACCTATGTTTGAATCTAGCTCTTAGAGACATTTGGAACTTTGATAAATGGGACTAACGGTAAATATTCCTAACAGAGTGGTGACTCGACGCAGAATCAAAGACTTGGGTAAGGTGATCCAAATTCTTTACCATCCTATGAAAGTGTTACAACAACTTCCACTTCACATGCTTTTTGCGAGTCACCTACCATTTTACACTCACTTTTAGGTACTAATATAGATTACCAACGAGTCAAAACTTTTCGAAAAACAAAAAAAAAAACTCGAGTAAGAAATGTTGATGTGCCTAGTACATCATTTACTTTGCCTGAATTTTGCAATTACTTTTTGTGACTGTTATCCTTCTTCTGCGTGGATTATAGACTATTTACTGGTTGGGTCAACTTACGCCTACCGAAAAGTCAACCTACCCCATTCCTGGGGTCATTTTTGGTATACTATAAGATCAAGCTTGTATATCATAATTGATTGCAAACTTTTTTTCGTCTTCTGTTCAATCTCAATATTGTATATATAAGATGTATTGACTTTTACAATAATATATATTACTAATACTAAAACTATATAGTAGAATAACAAAAATACGTGCAACTTAAGTGAAATTGAGTCAACCAGCCCCGGCCTCCGCTGCTACGTTCATCACTGTTAAAGTATCGCGTTAAAATAAAACCATAAAGCATATCCTCGAATAACATTTAGTCTTGGTTCCATTAAAATCGGTTCACTCTATCAAAAGTTATTGTAATTTTAATGACGACGCGACATAAGCACGAGCGAAAAGCAGATAAGTAAATGGACTTAATATATCCAAATGATTTTCTTAGTCATTGTTTTTTTACATTAGGTTCCACGCGGACGGAGTCGCAGAAACAGCAAGTCTTGACTATACTGACTATATTCGTATTACGCGCAACTTATTTCCATACATTTGTGCCATTTACTATGCGCAACTCGAAACTAATGTTAACTACAACGCGTTTAGGCTGCCGAACTTTAGTTCTAAATACGCTCACTTGGCGCTGTTTAAGTTTCCATACAAAAATGAATAGTTACGTGTTACTATACGATTGTGCAAAATGTTCCGGCTAGGCGGCCAAAACGATTAACGAATTCGATATTTTTTTATTATTTTGGCAACCAATCTTCTAGTTGATTGTCACTGCCATTGTGTAGCACAAGTTTATTGCGATCATTTGAACTAAATAACAATATGGTGGCCGCCTTTTTATTTTTTGTTGTTGTTTCCAGGGGGTTTTTGTGGCAAGTCAGAAGCCATGCTCGGTGGTATTATTTCCTATACACTTCATTTGTGCACAATAACCAAACTATATTGCATAAAACATCACCAATATTACAAAATATACAGCTAAATAACAGAAGACATCCCAAGATCCCGCGAAAAACTCCGCCAGGTCTATGAGTTCATATATTTCTTCATTTGTTTTATTTTACAACATAATGGTAATTATACAGGTCGACAGTGAGTATTTAACTAAAGGCAATATAGACGCGACTTTATAACGTCTGACTGTACATATAGAGATTTATTAAGAAACTAGCTGTGCCCGGGACTTCGTCCGCTTGGAACATGCTGTACAAAATAGTGATTAATAAAGTAACCTAAATATATTAAGCCTAATTACTATTTACTTATCTCTCGTACTTATGTTGCGTCGTCATTAAAATTGGAATAACTTTTGATGGAGTAAACCGATTTTAATGAAACAAAGAATAAATGTTACTCGAAAATATGCTTTATAATTTTATCGTGAACACATCAATTTAGCAGTGATGCGTTTTCAAACAAACAGACAGTCATACATTTCTAAAATGATTGAAATGTATTATATTACTTATTCTAAGACACCAGTAACAATTTTACTCAGAATATCTTAAATGTATAGACACGGTAAGATTTACTTTCATATTATATGTATATATATAGAGAAATTAATTTTAACACCGTCACTCGATGATTAAAATACGACACGTAGCGATATCAAAGAGCGACTTTATAAAAATCGCCTCCGTCTGAATGCGACGATAGAATGTTTATTGAAAAAAACGTCCGTGCGTACGGAACTTTAGCTCGAATGAAAGTAAAGTGAAATATCTTTATGTATAGTATAGGGCGAGTGAAAGATAATCCGTTTGGAAGTTCCCGAGAAGCCGAGTCGAGGGGTGCCATTCTTTCACTGTATCCCGTAATTAGCAAAGTTTAATTGTATATTTAACTAATTCTGAAGATACGGCGTGTTGCGATCCGCGCTGTTACTTGAATTCTTCGTCTTTGGCCGATGTTTACACTCTATATATTTTTGAATGTACTAAATCCTAACTAATATTATTATATACTAGCTGTGCCCGTAACTTCATCCGCGTGAAATGTAATGTAGAAAAAGGTGACTAATAAAGTCATATTATTGTAAGTATAGTTACTGTCTACTTTTCATTAAAGTTACAGTAACATGTGATAGACCGAACCGATTTATATGAAATAAACACTTAATGTTACTCGAAAATATGCTTTAGAATTATCTTAAAAAGACTTTATAACGAACGCAGTACGCTAGCAGTGATGCGTTTTGATACAAAAAGACAGACATTTCTAAAAAAGATTGACATGTATTTTAAAACTTATTCCTGCAACATTTCTTTTTATAAAAATCTAAAAAGTACAGACATATTATATGTATAGAATAAGTGCGAATGTGAGTATATTCGTTAAGATTTTACGTTTTAAATCCTTAGTCAGTTACCATACAATTTTACATATAAACTTTGCGGCAAAGAAAAGGACAGGAGAGGGAAAGCAGAGAGAGAGCTCAAGTCTACATTCCCGCGAGCCAACATTATAAAGCTGGAGAGTTTGTTTGCTTGAACGCGCTAATCTCAAGAACACTGTTCGGATTTAAAAAAATCTTTCAATTCTAGATACCTAATTTATCGTAGAATGCTTTATCATCACACTAAGACTAATAGGAGCGGAGCACGAATGAAGAATGTTTCAAAATCGAGGTTTGAGAGCTTCTGCAGCGTGCGCTTCGTAAACGTTAATTATTCCACGCAGACTAAGTCGCAGGCAGAAGCTGGTATTAAATATTATAACGGACATTACTTTGCACTTCCGACTGGAATTGATTGACCGCTACCACATCTCACTACAACAAAAGACGTGGTAGCGGTCAATCAATTCCAGGCGGAAGTGCAAAGTAGCGTCCACTATACTATTTATTATATATATATAGCGAAAATAAAATGGCGTCCATGTGAAAATATGATGTCATCCCTAGTGAGTAATTAGATCGAAGTATCCGTTTTTCATTGGTTTTATTGTTTTCTTTCTGTTTCTATTATAGGTTCTTAGTATCACATTATTTCTATTAAACCTTTAAGTCTGAAATATCGTTACATTTTGAGTTCTATTAAAAGTTACTTTATTTGTTGGAGCATGCCATGGTCATCTATAAATATGACTACATTAAAATTTAATTACAAAATTGTTACTATTATTATATTTACAAATATATTGGCATATTGGTGACCGATGGTAGATAAATAAATAAATTAGTTTTTACGTAAAATAGTAACAAAGACATACAGTAGATAATACATATACATATTATTACACAATTTTGAAAGTATTTATAATAAATTAATATGTCACGACATAATCGGACTGTAACATTATGCTATAATTTTTGTTGTAATTGAAGATATTAAAAATCATTATAACGCCATCTATCTTACTTAATCAATAATAGACAAAAACAAGATACTTGATGTGGAAACAATTGTAAAAGAATAACTAACTTTTAATAATAAAAAATTACCTCTGCTGTGACATCTACCGAATTTTTTATGTAGTTAGTTCTAAGTATCATCTATTAACAGCAATAATTCGAAACAAAAAAAAAATGATTTAGTTACATAATCGTACCTATAGATGGCAATAGCAGATATTAAAGTAAATTCTACTTTTTTCAACAATTACAAAAGCAAACCGTTTCACTATCTACTCAGGGCTCGTAGCTTGAAATATATACTATCACTAGCTGACCTGTGCAACTTCGTCTGCACCAAATCGATTACTACCAGTTTCAATTGTATTTTTATCGCAAATAATCTTAAAAAACCTAAAACCCAATTGTAGCGACATATAGCACTTCCAATTGTGAATCCAAACTATCCAGGGACTCACTCAAACATATACCCAGTTGGTATGTGAGAAATCTTTTAAAATAAGCCTAGAACCTTTTCGTTGCATTACTTAAAAAGTCCAATGAAAATAAAAACTAACCTACATATATTGGAGAGAAATGTCTTCCCAGTACCTCTTGTAACTTCATCGCTTAACATACTGAAAAAATAAACTTTATCTACATTAAATTTCCATTTTTTTTAGTTGTTTGTTTTATAAAAATTTGTAAAGTATATGTGAAATCTGCATTAAATCTTAATTTTGTCAATTTGTTTTACTTTTGATATATAAACCACCTTTTTCATTGAGATACTGACATTGGGATAATATACCTTTCTAACAGTGAAAGATTTTTTAAAATCACATTAGAGGTACCAAAGAATCCTCGAAAACAAAACTTTACCTGTCTTTATAATATTAGTACAAATATAACATAGTATGGTACCTGCAAACACTTCAAATATTTTAATCGTAGATTCACAAACGTGAACCCAACGACTTCAAGACTCAACAATATTTAGAAAATTAACAACACACGTACTGACAGAATTCTAATTGAGATTCATCTTCTACAGTGGAATGTAACTATTATGTATTATGTAATATACTAGTGAACCTAACACCCGATTGTAGCCAGACCTACCGTTTCCTACCTACCTGAATGGTGGTAGAGCCACGCTGAAACTATTACTGGTTTCAGCATGAATGGGTCGGCTCGTCCGGGGTAGTACCACCCTCTCATAGAAAACCCACGTGAAGTAACAGTGCTTGCATTGTTGCGTTTCGTTCGGTCAGTGAGAGCGCCGGAGGCCCACCTCCCCTCCCTTCTCCCTCTCCCTTCCCTAACCCTTCCCCCAAAGGGTGGAAACGCACTTACAACTCCTCTGGTGTTGTTAGTGTTCATGGACGGTGGTGATCACTTAACAACAGGTGACCCACATGTTCGTTTGCCATTAATGACATAAAAAAAAAACCGTAAATCCAAACTATCAAGGAAGTCACTCAAATATATACCCAGATGGTGTGTGAGAAATCTTTTAAAATAAACCTACAACCCGATCTTAGCATCATCTACCGGGTTCAATTAAAATAAAAACTAACCTACATATATTGGTGGTAATGTAAAAAAAAGCTTGAGAGGTCTATGGAGCCCCAGTTGGAACAGAGTTCCTTTCCCTTTTTTGTAGAAGTTTACTATACAGTCAGTATAGTTTACATTATAAAATATCAAGTTGATAGAGTTACATTGTAAATTGAATTATAAAATATGTTCATAATATAAATAATGATAAATTAAACACTGAAAGATATCATAACTATTTTAGACTTGAATTAAAACTTTTTCACATTCTATTGTATTGAAGAAAAATATAAATATTAAAAAGAGCACGACGCGTCATCTGTCACTTGCTTTAACTATATGTCTAAGAGCTAGCTAGCAACGGTTTTAACAACGAATTTGAATAAGCCAGTTTTCTATATATCTTTATGTTTTTCCAAACAGCGTGTGGGCTACCTGGCTGCCGTTAAACGTGCGTTTTTAGTGCATATCGCACCTTTGCAGGCAAAAATATTGATTTTTATATAATTTAGAATGTTTTGTTTTTCACAAACTTTGAAACGCTCCTGAAACATGAAATTATTATTGCCAGACATGTTTATTATTAACAATAAAGTTCCCGATGCCATTTTCTGTAAATAAAAAAAAGTATATTCAAACCATGTTAAGATAGCTGTAATATTAATAATATTTTATTTAGACATAAAACAGAGTAAATTAAAAATAATATGTATAGAATAACTTAGCTATAGCTATAGTTTAGCGCAACACTGTCTGTATGATAAAGACAGCGATAATTGTGGAAGCGCCTGTTATAGACGTATGTATTCAAGATGTCGTCAGCCCCAAGTCATATGTCTACGTTTATCATTGTTTTTCAATGTTTACGGTGAAATCACAGTATCACAATGGTTAATAAAATAAAAGATGTTCTTTGCAATGGAAAAAGTAAAATGGTTTGAAATGATTTATTTTATTTATATATTATATTATTGATATTATATATTATTTATATATTATTCATTAACAAAACTGTCTGGCACTGATAAATTCATGTTTTGAATAGCGTTTAAAAGTTTCTGAAAAAAAAAACGTTCCTAAAATTATTTAGAAATAAAAATGTTGACCTGTAATGATGCGATGCGCATTAAAAACACAACGTAAATCGGCTATCAGGTATCAACAATCCTGTTTGGAAGAACATAAAATATCTTCATAACAAAATAACCAGCTTTTCTATAATTCTCGTTCTTCCAATGTTGCTGACTCTTTCTTGTACTAAGGTGTCGTAAAAAAGTCTAGTTAAATTAACTATAATTTTTTTTTTCGTTACCCTGGAGAACTCCCTGCATTTTATGGGACAAAAAGTACTACCTACTGCAAATGTAGATATACGGTATTTACAAAGTTCTCTTACGTCCACGTATTGCTCTTATACGGTGTTCGATACTCTGTAATAAAGCACCTAAGATAAGTAATCAGATATAAAATTAACGATTAATATATAAACGTCTTTATTTAAAAAAAACGCCTGAAACCATTTGTACGCCACGCAGTACGCGAGTACAGATATTAATAATTTAAAAAAAAATCTCTATCATAAGACCAGCTGTGTCAATATTTAATGGAATTGAATAATTTAAACGATATATTAATATTAACTCGTAGAACATAAATGATATATGTTATAGACTTACTTGTTCCCAACAACTGTTAGCGTTAAGTACAAAACGATAATTTTGTTACTAATTTTGTGTGTGAAGAATTTTGTAACGAGGTGAGTTTATGGTGAGCCACACAATGGACTTAACAGTTGACGCTTTTCACATTGAAGACGCTCTTGACATAGCTGGTAAGTTAAAGTTTGAGTCACAACTCCTGTGGAATAAATTCTAAACTCATCAAAATATATTTATTAGGATTTTAGATGATTTCCTCTAAGTTTTACTATGTAAATGAAACTAACAAATAAAATGCGACGACTGCAAAATCTAACTCGAATGCATAAATAGTATCTGCTGTAGCCTTATACCCATTAAGAAATCATGGTAGCAAAGTCATTGTACTTACAATCTTAGAAATAATACACAATCCATAGTTCTCGCTACCGAGAACGGACGACTAACTTCACTCCCGCACACAGTCGCGTCCTTCTCTTGCAGCACAGGTCTAATCCTAGGAAACAAACCCGCTTGCGCGATACAGGGACACCACTACTCAATAGCTTACAACATACACGCTGATTATTTTTTCGATACATTTTTTGGCTAATGATGCTTAGCGAAAATTATCACATAAACTAAATATATGATAAATTTTCATAATCAGGCCAAATGTATAGTTAGATAAATTTCATTTTCGAACCCGCTTGCGCGATACAGGGACATCACTACTCAATAGCTTACAACATACACGACACTGAACTTCAGCCACTCATACAATAGGCAAATATTTTTTCGATACGATTTTTGGCTAATAATGATTTTTAGCGAAAATTATCACATGAACTAAATATATGATAAATTTGCATAATCAGGTCAAATGTATAGTTAGATAAATTTCATTTTCGATATATCATGTATAGCGATAGCCCACATCGAAGTTCGGCCACTTAAATGCCTATATGCTAGTTGCCGTTATAGCCGAGTTCCTTATGTGCTCACAAAGCCCGGTGATATTGGCAAGGCACTTCAAACGAACAAATATTAATTAGTTAAAAAATTAGTAACTTTTGGGAATAAAAATATAATATCCTTTGTACAAGTTTCTCATAGTTACTTGTAAGTGTTATCTGCAAAGTTTGTATTTCATATGCTTGGCGTATTCTCATTTATGGCCACGTCAGTACTTAACATCAAATAAATGTAGTGAAACGTTTGGCCTCGTACTTAATCTATCACCAGTTTATTTCAGAAGGTAAGTTGTGTATTTTACATAAATTAACATATTTGCTTGTAGCAGACAATTATATAGGTGTTCACTTTCAATATTGGTTGTAGCGGAATGAAGCGAAAAAAATCCTTACTTTTCAGATTTTCAATATCATCTGATGTTAAATAACAATGTGATTTAAGATGTCAAACATGATGAACATAGAGAGTGACTTGCTCTCAAATGTAGCTGCTGACATACACTTACAGCTACTTTACAACTCGAGGATAGAAGCTAGAAAAAGCAATACCTCCAATCTATACTATAAATCTGAATTTAGTAAAAGACCGGAATAATCTAAATACTAGAAACTGTAATAAACTGGTGGTCCCATGTTTCAGACTTAGCAAAACCAGAGTGAAAGAAAGCTTATTATGTGAGAGAAACAGGAAATCCGCGTCGGTTTCATCCCTACTCCGTGCTGTTTACTGGGAAGTGACACCGGTATATTCTGGCAAATGAGTGTTGATTCAGAAAAAGCGCGTAGCCATGAGCTCAGGGATATTTGAATCGAAATAGAGTGAAAAACAGTCACAAAAAAGACGACAACTTCGTTGTTTTTTTTTTCTCAATATGTTAAAAAAATATACCCGATCGAGTTTCTTGCCGCTTCTTCTCGATGATTGGGTTGTTTTCCGAACCGGTGGTAGTCTTTGACGTTCATAAGTGCCTTATTAGGGCCTAAACTGAATAAAGTATTTTTGATTTGATTTGATTTATAGTTTCAACAAAATCTTTTCCTTCACCTAAACAAAAGCATACGATAACCGAATATACAAACAACCTGAATATTTCCTAAAGAAGGTAGCTTAGTTCGTTCCTCAGCATAATTGAATCAGATATGCTGTATTATAATTCGAAGCATAGGACTAAAAATCTCATTAATAATTTATATTTAACATGTTATTTCTACGTAGAATTTAGCGTTTTAATCACAACTTCACCCGATGTTGAGTGGTGGTTAAGATGGTAAACGCCCTAATTTGCAATGGGGATGGATCTCAATTACAGTTGTCAGAATACACCGATAAGTGCTTTCCAATCGATGTTCACAGATATTTGCTAGACACTAGCGTATTAAAAAAACTCTTCCAACGTGCATAATTTAATATTATAGTAGACGTGCCTTTGCACTTCCGTCTGGTAATGTGTGGTCGCTGCCACGGTTGCGCAAATATGTTACTTTGCACTTCCATCCAGAATTGACTGGTCTGGAATGTTTTCCGTCGTAGCGAGACGTGTCAGCGGCCAATCAATTCCATGCGGAAGTGCATAGTAACATCCATTGTAATATCCAACACCATTTACCATTCGACATGAATTTTTATACTATTCATTTTGATCATTGCTATAACTCAACCGTTAATTACAGCAAGCATTTAATAAGTATACGTATTGTACAAGAATAACGTATTTTTCTATTAAAGAAATTATTTATAGAATCGACACAATTATTTCATAGAGTGCTCCCTTACTTTATTTATTTTCTACTAAACATAAAAATTAGTTACACAAAACGCAGTCGTAATGCGTAATGTAAACATTAAGACCAATTATTGTATATCTTTTTCCAACTTATCTAATACAAAAATTCGGTATATAGTCTTTATATGTATAATTTTTCTGTCCGTATGTACCTGAACTCCTGCTAAATGGCTGGATAGATTTTGATGAAACTTTTTGTGTATTTAGATTCAAAAACGAATTAGACGTACAATTGGACCCGGTAGGTGGCGCTACGGTTGACTTTTAGGATTTTCTTTAATTATCAAGAGAGGACAACGGCCGCTGGGACCGCTAGTATTATTATAAAATACGGACCGACTAATTCTTCGATTAATCTTTCATATATAACTTCTTTAAAATTCCAGGTCATGATCGGTACAACTACATTCTAATCTTGGCATGTTCGATAATACGTATGGGCTCCGTTGTTGATATACTTGGCTTTGGTATTGTGGTGCCAGCGGCAAGTTGTGACCTTCGATTAAGCTTAGAAGAGAGTGCATTGTTGACCTCCATATCATTTACAGGTAAGTGATATGTCAACAAACACTTGAGTAATGATGCGAAAATACTTCTAAGACAAATGGATTTTTTAAAATACTTTATAGGTTTTAGCATTTGATCGAAACCCCGTACGATGTGAAATGACGATGTGTTCACAGTAAACGTGCTAAATGCAGAAACTATCAAGTGCAGCTACAGGAGCATACCAACAGGTGATTGACCGACAGATTTTCAACCTGATAGTGGCAACTAGCCAGGCGCACTTAGAAAAAACCTTACCATCATAATGTGGTCTCATCTCGATGTTGTCATTCACCGAGAGCTCCGACTTAGTTGCTAGGATTCGAACGTACGTTCATCGACGTGGTTGTCCGAACACGCTTTCAACTAAAGCCATCATAGCTTTGGCGATATCGGTGAACATTCAAAAGGTTTGAAGGTAGTACCATAGTTCATTTATCTTTAATTTATAACTGTAATTTTGGTATTCAAATATGATACTAAATAAGAGATGTTATTAACAAGTTTTTTCTGTTAAGAAAAATTGCTCAACGGGATTAAATAAATTTCAATAACAAAAAAAAGTTAAGTAGAAACTGTATGCAAGTCTCATCGCATATGAATTGAAAAATTATTAAATTTATATCGATCTTTGCAGGATGCATATTCTCGTTACCATGGGGCTACTATGCTGATAGTCAAGGTCGGCGTAAAACTCTTCTCATCACATCGATCATGGGATTCATCATCGGCGTCATAAACAGTTTCTCCACAAACTTTTTAATGATGCTAATTTTAAAATTTATTGGATCCAGTTTGTAAGTATGCTTAATTCTTTTATACACGTACAAAAAAGTATTACAAAGATGTTTCTATGTATTACCTATTTAATTTAGAAAAATGCTACATTTCTAAGGCTACAAAAAGGAGTTGAGAGATAACTAAGATACATTTTTTTTAAATGTCATAGCAGGCAAACGAACAGATGGGTCACCTGATGTTAAGTGATCACCACCGTCCATAGACACTAACAACACCAGGCGAGTCGAAAGTTCGTTGCTAGCCTGTGTTTGGGGGAAAGGGAGGGAGGGGGAGAGAAGAGGGGGAGGGCCTCCAGCGCTCTCACTGACCGAACGAATCGCAACAATGCAAGCACTGTTACTTCACGTCGGTTTTCTATGAGAGGGTCTACCCCGGGCGAGCCGACCCATTCCTAAAAAAAACCTGCTGAAACCAGTAATAGCTTAAGCGTGGCTCTACCGCCTACCAAACCTACCTTATTAATGATTGGTAAAAATTTATTATGTTTTTATGTCGGTGAATTTCAACGGTCACAAGTCATTCTTATTGATGAGACGTCGAAGTACTCTAATTGTTTAGGCTAAAATGGTTAAGAAGCATTGCAATGCATAACGGTATTATCTGTCCTTCTTTAAATCCATCAAGTGTCATATTTCCTCCCCCCAACCCCCTCGTCGGTGCTTAAGTCAGTCCGAATACATAATGACTACGGCGCACATCTCTGTGATCGACTATTAATAATAAATTACATTATAAACATTCATTAATATAATTAGAGAGTATAAGTGAAAGGTGCGAAACGAAGTGTTAGTGAAACAAGAGGAGGCCTCCTACGACCGTGATAACAGCCGAAAGGTGAGTCCTATTTTTCCCCCATATCTTTCCGACCGTTGTGCATTCTTAGCGATCACCAGAAAAGCATCCCGCCGAATTATTAGACCTATTTGTTCACAATAACAACCAGCGTCTACACTAATATTTTCAAACAGTCACCAAGTTCACAGCGATATTATTTATACCAAACAAGTTTTCATATAATGAGAAAGGGCATACCAGTAACGTAGTTGATAATGTAGCAGCCAAAAAGACAATAATCTCAATTAAAAATCCAAGGTATAATAGTCAAGTAAAATAATAATAATGATCAACCTTAAACAAATTTTAATATGACTAATAAAATAAACGAAAGCAAAAAAAGTTGCGGACCTACAAGCTGCAGAATTTAAAAAAATCGGTAGTCTAGTACGCAAATATTACATATATATATATCAAAGACTTATATACCTATTTTACCTATATACCTATTTTTTATTTCAGTTCTAATGCATCATTGATCCTCACGACTACCTACCTAGGAGAATGTGCACCGAAGCGACATAGAAGCAGAGCCATTTTAATATTAAATTGTTTTGATTTGTCAGCTGATATATTTAGTTACGGTAAGATAATTTCTTTTTGTAATTCTATTTATTACGATTTATCCATAGATTTGAGTAGCCCAACTGTCTGAGCGAGAATGTCCAGTGTCCCTGCTGAAACCAGTAATAGCTTAAGCGTGGCTCTACCGCCTACCAAACCTACCTTATTAATGATTGGTAAAAATTTATTATGTTTTTATGTCGGTGAATTTCAACGGTCACAAGTCATTCTTATTGATGAGACGTCGAAGTACTCTAATTGTTTAGGCTAAAATGGTTAAGAAGCATTGCAATGCATAACGGTATTATCTGTCCTTCTTTAAATCCATCAAGTGTCATATTTCCTCCCCCCAACCCCCTCGTCGGTGCTTAAGTCAGTCCGAATACATAATGACTACGGCGCACATCTCTGTGATCGACTATTAATAATAAATTACATTATAAACATTCATTAATATAATTAGAGAGTATAAGTGAAAGGTGCGAAACGAAGTGTTAGTGAAACAAGAGGAGGCCTCCTACGACCGTGATAACAGCCGAAAGGTGAGTCCTATTTTTCCCCCATATCTTTCCGACCGTTGTGCATTCTTAGCGATCACCAGAAAAGCATCCCGCCGAATTATTAGACCTATTTGTTCACAATAACAACCAGCGTCTACACTAATATTTTCAAACAGTCACCAAGTTCACAGCGATATTATTTATACCAAACAAGTTTTCATATAATGAGAAAGGGCATACCAGTAACGTAGTTGATAATGTAGCAGCCAAAAAGACAATAATCTCAATTAAAAATCCAAGGTATAATAGTCAAGTAAAATAATAATAATGATCAACCTTAAACAAATTTTAATATGACTAATAAAATAAACGAAAGCAAAAAAAGTTGCGGACCTACAAGCTGCAGAATTTAAAAAAATCGGTAGTCTAGTACGCAAATATTACATATATATATATCAAAGACTTATATACCTATTTTACCTATATACCTATTTTTTATTTCAGTTCTAATGCATCATTGATCCTCACGACTACCTACCTAGGAGAATGTGCACCGAAGCGACATAGAAGCAGAGCCATTTTAATATTAAATTGTTTTGATTTGTCAGCTGATATATTTAGTTACGGTAAGATAATTTCTTTTTGTAATTCTATTTATTACGATTTATCCATAGATTTGAGTAGCCCAACTGTCTGAGCGAGAATGTCCAGTGTCTCATCGTTACTTGCCTTTTAAGACGTTCAGTGAAAGCTGACAAGCAATAATGATCAAGATGCATGTAAACCCGAAATCTACAACGAATGGCGTTTCAGAACCGGGTAAACAATAGCCAGTCAATAATAACTCTCCCACTGTGGTCAGTACTACGGAAGCAGATAAATAAAGCCCAAAAATAATTGCATAATACGAATGTAACTTAAATGCATCAATTTGTTTGCGAAACAACAAATGAATGAAAAGTGGTGTTTGTCAAAAGTTGAGAGGTACACAGCCTGTCGACAGATCAATATTCCAGCTTGTTAATAGCACGGGTCCAGTTACTAGATAGACTAATTGGCATTAAGACGTGAAAATTGACTATGAGATATGACATTACATGGATGATTTTCACAATTATATTGGAAAAGATAACTATATGAGCCCTAACATAAAAATAGTTTAAATTTGGCTAATGATGTTGATCTAAATGATCATTATAGTTTACAAACTTTTACGTACTTCTGAGATAAGTTACTACTCTAAACGCCTGAGCTAAAACACCTTGATCCAATGCGTAATTACACTACTTCACGCAAAATTATTAATATTTTGTATAGTTCTGGTGATTCAGAAAGATAAACTGCTGTCAAAGCAGTTTCTATTGCAAGTAAAAATATCTATTTTATGTAGAAGATATAAAGTACAGTGTTTATTATTTTTACTGTGACGAAATTTATTGTTACAGGACTGGCCTACATTTTCCTGCCAATGAGTTTCAATTTACCGTTATGGTCCACATTTACGTATAAGCCTTGGCGTCTTTTATCTCTGACTATAAAGTTATAACACCAAAAGGGTCCTGACTCTCAGGTGCAGCTTCCGGAATACACCAACAGGTGCTTGGCCACAGGTTTTCAACTTAAAAATGGTAGTTAGACAGGCGGACTTAGAAAAAAATCTTACCACCATGATATGGTGTCATAACGATGTTTTCTGTCACTGGAAGCTCTGATTCAGTTGCTAGGATTTTACCTACGCCATCATCGCGGCATTCGTTTTATATTACTATTCGATGAAATGAATTATAAAGGAACGCCAATGAGTTTCAATTTACCGTTATGGTCCACATTTACGTATAAGCCTTGGCGTCTTTTATCTCTGACTATGAATATACCGCTAGCTTTGGGTGCATTCATTATGTTATTTCTACATGAGAGTCCAAAGTTTCTAGCAAATAAGGGTGAGCTGGATAAAGCGTTGAAAGTTCTAAAATCTACGTACAAAATTAATGGCGGCAACGACGATATATTTCCGGTAATGTTATTTCAGGCATTTCTATATTTTAGTTTTGGAGATAAATATTTTCATACCAAGCAAAGTCTGAACAATTTTAATAAACTCTAGAATATAACTTCATATGGGTAGATTATATACTGAAAAAAGGGGGAAAATAGATCAAATAAATATACTAAATTTACGGCTATGAATAATAACATTTTTTCTTTAACATTACACTATGACAGATGCTTAATTGTTTGTTACATCCTAAAATCCATTTGGCTGTACTTCCTGCCTAATTCAACACCAATATGCATTTTGCATTATTTAGATAGCTAATACACAAAATGATTTGAATAAAATGAAAATGATTTACTGATGTTGATGGCAAAAAAAGGAAAATCTTATACAATTTCTTTACTTTTTCCATAAATCGCAGTTATTTAAGTTTAATTTGGATCCTTTAAGTTATCATCTTTAAATGAACTATCAATAACCAGTCTATATGCAATTTTATTTATTAAAGTCACTTCGCTGCTAACAAATGATTGAAATTAATGAGTATTCCTACTTAGAATTTCGGTTAATAAATCTGAACCTGGAGGCAACGACTGAAGAAGGGTAATAATTTTGTATGATACTTCATAAAACCTTTGGAATTATTTATCAGGTAACAGCTTTGCTTGAAAATGATATTAAAGATGAAAATGTGTCGTTCTGGAAATCAATATCAAGACAAACGATTTCGATATTCAAGCCACCTTTGTTAGGGAGAACCATACTATTGTTTTACTTGCTAGCTATATGTTGTGTTACGTGAGTATAACTTTCATACCGCACATTTGTTTATCATCATCATCACCAGCTTGTAAGAGACCCACTGCAGGGCCATAGGGCTCTTCCCGGAGGAAGGTATAGGCATAATAACTACGCCAGCCCACAACGTATTGGCGATTTCAAGCTCTGAGAAATGCAGTTCTATATTTTCTCCTCATACAGTAGTACAATATAAACATTTCTTAAGTGCAGGTTTTCTTACGATGGTTTCCTTCGCTGTCAGCCGATAGTTAGTGTTACCAATTTAACTTAGTAAATTAAATCTACACGAATTCTGAAAAAAATGTTGGTACATGGTAGAGTTCGAAACTGCAAACATCCGATTGTCTTTAATTTATTATAATTGACATTATATGACATTTGTTTATGCTATCAATCATTTTTCATACCACCACCACCTTTAGATATAGAGAACCTTCAAGCACTTCATAGGACCATCATATGATTAATATTTATAAATGGGTACCTGTTTTTTTTCCAAGTGTGGTTCTCATTACTTGATTCCTAATCGTTTCTTTAAAGATACTCCATTGAACCATTGTTATTCTGAATTTCTTTTATTATATGCTTTCAATATTTTTTTAGTTGTTGAACTAGCATTAACAGCTTCAGTTTTTTAATTCATTTCTTATTATAGAAACAGTATATTAAATAGTTTGCCGTTAGTAATATGCAAACCACAGTAATTTAAGTGTCAACATAATTAGAGGTGGAATGTTTCTATTATAATACGATATCAAACCTATTCTTATGGCGAGCGCGTTTGGTTTCATTCTCACCAATGATTATTTTCATTGGCAAAGAATGGATCGCCTCTATTCGCCAGATTCTTGGATACTCTTATATGTAAATTATTAACTGTTATACTTACTGAAATTTAAGATTATTTTGTTTTAGTAACAATGTTTCCTACTTGTGGTTTCCCACCATGGTCAATTCATTCTACAATAACGCTGGAGATGGTGGTAATACGAAACATTTTTGTCAGAGAATCATTGCAAATATATCCACTACAATCAATGAAAATGTGAGTTAAAAATTACTCGACTCGTCATATTTTTTTTTCTTTTATACATAAAATTTTATTATAAACGGATCTGATGTTATATGACTGGATATTGGAAGATGATTTTAAATTTTTAATCTGAATTTTTGATGTATCATTGATATTTGCGGTAGTAAACGAGCCAGCTACCATGTAAACAGCTTTTATAAGTACAATTATAAGGCATTGTAGATGTTAAAATGCTTGTCAATGAGAAGAAAATATTTATAGTTTGGTATGAGGTATTACAATTTAATATCATATGCAGAATAGTGTATATTTAAATGATAAATAATGATTTACTAAAATTTTAATTTTATGTTACCAGGAACCGTGTAACGACCATACACCAATAAACACAATATATGCTGGAATATTCTTTTCACTTGCTCTCGTAACTCTCAACTTGGCTGTTATAAAGATATCTTCGAAGAGGAAGCTATTGCTTGTATCAAGCTTTGTTATATCAAGCATTGGAGCTGCTTTACTGAATTTATTTGAAGATGATATAGTCAACGTGGTTTTGTTTACCTTAATTCAATTCACGGGAATCTCCCACGGAACTATTGATTCATATTTTATTGATGTATATCCTACATCTTATAGGTAACTTTTTGTACTTTTTACAATTTCACCACAACTTCATCCGATGGTAAATTATTATGTAACCTAAGACGATAAACTTCATTACAGATTTTGTACCTAAATTAATTGATACGATATCTCAGAAAGTTATCCCTAAGTAATTATTGTTTATTTATAAGAAAGTATTTTATAGGTGATAGAGCCACGCTGAAGCTATTACTGGTTTCAGCATGGATAGGTCGGCTCGTCCGGAGTACTACCACCCGACCCACAGAAACACCGAAGTGAAGTAACAGTGCTTGTGTTGTTGCGTTTCGTTCGGTCAGTGAGAGCGCTAGAGGTCCACCTCACCTCTCCCCTCTTTCTCTTCATCCCCCCCACCCCCACACATACACAATACACAGACTGGCAAAGCACTTGCGACTCACCTGGTGTTGCTAGTGTCTATGGGCGGCGGTGATCACTTACCATCAGGTGACCCATCTGTCATATGATATAAAAAAAGGTTAACACGTGAGCGCAATCAATAGAACGATGCATGGAGGAATAGAATTATGAATGAAAGTAAAAATCGATATATGGGATCCCAATAAAGATACCTTTAGCCAACTTACGGTACATCGTCATTTTTAACATTAAATGAATCTGTTGTCAAATCTTAGAGCTGTAATAAAAAATAAAAAATTAGCGTGTGCCTACAATTTTTTCGTCTAAGAAATAGGGCAGACAAGATAAATAGAAATGCAAGTGACTCTCAATCGCAGTCACCAAAACATATTAAAAAATGCATTACTAATACATGTTCAAGTTGATGGTCCATGAAAATACTAGAAAAACGTATAATTGTTGCTAAGGGAAGACAAATAACCCGTCCTTAAATTTATGTTGCGTAAAAACGAAGCAATAGCAGAAATAGATAAATATTACCATTAACATACCAAAGAAACCTACTTACATATCTACAGTTGAAAACCGTTAAATTTCTTCGACCCAATACAGTATTTACCACTAACAAGTTTCTTTGATTACTTTCAGAGGACTAGCAGCAAGTCTGGGAATGTTGGTGACGAGATTCCTCTGTCTCGGCGGAGTCAACTTAGTCGGGGCTGTGGTAATCGGTCACTGCCAGCTGATATTCTACTGTGGAACTGTACTTATTTTAAGTAAGAAAATACTACTGTGTGGGTGTATGATGAGGGAAGTTATATATGTAAAGGTCTAGTCTAAGAAAAACTATTTTGAATCATTGGTTACTAGGAAGTAAGATTTAACCATATGGGTAAATACGAGGCAAATATAGATTAGAATTGGACCAATACAAGTCTTATAGAGCTTGAGCTTCATTCTGAGCAATAATTTACTCGTCCAGCATAGGAATGGTTGCAAGCGGTCCAAAATCATGGCAGGCTTATTCCATACTTTACAGACATGCTCTTTGAAATTGAAACTATGACCTAGTATTATCGTCTAAACGTTTTCTTCTAACATAAGGTCTGAAAGAGACTTTAAATATATTTAATAGTATGCCTAAATATTTAATTAGGCTAGTCCAGAGGATATTTATGCCGAAAAAACTGAGACACTTGATTCCGTGTCTGCTTTCAAAGGAATCAAGAGGAGAAGTGGTACTCTTATCTGTGTATAGTTTTATGCTCCATCTACGAAATCATTCACCGATATGTCGAATGACACGTTGGATGTATAGTATATCCTGCCATACCTATATTTTTTTATAAATAATTGGTATTTACCTATGAAATTGCCGTTCTGCAGTATTGGCCATTTCAAATCAGAATAATTTTTATTTGGCTAAGAATTCTAATTTCAAATTAATTTTATTTTATAAACATGGAATTCTTTTTCCAAAAGTAATCATTTGTTTATTGATTAGTGTTACATTTTCATCGCATTTCAATCTTTTTTGTCATCATGGATACGTTAAAAATTTGAGTAATTATGGAATATAAGTACCGTCGTGGCAGCAACGCGGCACAAGCGGCACGCAACATCAACGACGTTTACGGAGCTAACACTACAAATCAATGCACCACTTGTTATTGGTTTGCTCGCTTCCGTTCTGTGAATTTCAACCTGAAAAATGAACCTCGTGGTCGTCCGAAGACTTTGGTCGACAGCGACGAATTAAAGATGATTGTGGAAGCTGATGATACAAAATCTACAGCTGAATTAGCAGCAGCTTTCGACGTTAGCATAAAATCGAGTCCTCCGCCCCGTCTGTCTGTCTCTTCGCGATAAATTCAAAAACTATTGATTTTTTAATTTTCATGCGGTTTTCATTAATAGATAGAGTGACTCACGAGGAAGGTATATAATTTGTCAACCTTTTTTGTAAATTGCTTGAAATATAACGATTAATGTTGGAAGTGTTGGAAAAACGGGGTGAGCATTACTGCAGATGTGTACTGTGAAGAACTGAACACAATAATGGAGAAGCTGGCACATCTCCAACCAGTATTGGTCAATCACTCGTCTCCGCTGCTCCTGCACGACAACGCGCGACCTCATACTACACAGCAGACGGTCTCCAAGTTGCAAGAACTGGGGTTGGACATTCTCCGTCATCCGCCCTACTCCCCAGACCTTGCGCCTACAGACTACCACTTTTTCCAGAATTTGGATAACTCCTTGGCGGGAAATAATTCAACACCCGAGTGGCAGTACAAAATGCCTTTGAAGAATTTGTTGCCTCCCGTCCAGCTGATTTATTTAAGAAGGGCATGAATAAATTACCACTGCGGTGGCAAAGATGCATTGATTGCATGAGTGATTACTTCGATTAATACAAATAAAAAATACATGAAAAAAAATAGTTTCGTTTAAATTTTTTCATACAAAACGGAAATTTCATAGGTAATGATCTAATATTTCCAACAATCACAACAAGTACATACCTACAAAGGCGCTTATAAATGGTAAGAAGATACTATAACCACTACTGGTTTGAAAAACATGCCAGTTATTGAAAACATCCGGCAAAAAACTCGATCGGTTTAACACTTTTTTTTTAGTATAATTTATAGTCGTACAATATATTTTAATATATGTATAGTGAGGAATTCACTTCCAGAGATCACTTGCTTTAGCAAACTTGCTGTCCTGTAAATTGTTAGGTAATGTGTTTAGGAACTTTATCTATGCTTCTATACTATACTAATATTATAAAGAAGTAAAGTTTGTGAGTTTGTGCCGTTGTGAGATTGTGACGCTGTAGGGGGTAAACTCTGGATCTATTAAACCGATTTGGAAAATTATTTTACCATTAGAAAGCCACGTTATCTGTGAGTGTTATAGGTTATATATTAATCTGAAAAATGAAAATACTTTTTTGCGGTAGTCGGATTTGCAAAGTAAGTCAAAGAAAAAACGGTCGAACGAAAAAGTTTCTTACGAACGCTGCCTTAACGATGAGAGATATATGATTGAGTTCTAGAGAAAAGTTGTAGAGCTTGATAATGCCCACGGCAGCATATGTCTAACTTTTATATTTAAGTCATAAAAAGTAGTTATTTTATATTAAAAAATAATTTAAATCGTTAAGTGATGTTTATTGGTCATATTATCAAAAAAAAAACCAAAAGACTACGCATTTACTGCATATCGTTTGGACGAATGGTTAACCGCATCCGTGTCGGAATCTATTGAATGATATTTTAACACCAAATAGTAATATTACATCTAATATAGTATACAGAGAAGTTTTGAACAGTTAAAATAAACATAATTTAGTCATTCATAATCATTTCATTCGCTCATTTCAGACGCGTTAATATAGCCAAATTGGATTGCAAATACATACATACAAATACAGTAAAAATATAACCGTCCTTTTGTTAGATAGGAAATAAATCATAGCACTCAGCACTAACCGAATCACACTCATAATATCGTTACACATAAAAATGTTTACCCCCAACGAAGTGGGCACGGGTTACCTAGTTATATATGTACTAGTTGTTTGTTAATAAAGTAGAAACAAAAGTTGCTCTCATACAAAAACGACTAGACTATAAAATTAACGACAGCAAATAAAGGTGTGGACCATGAGTCTGCAGAAAAAGCAAAATATAATTTATAGTTGCTTACCATTTTCATACATTTATTTTTTGTTGTATTTTAATATAGTTACCTACTTTTACGATTGTGTTATTTTAGCAAACTATTGCATAATACAAAATATATATCTTTTTTGTGCAGGTGGCGTCATTGCTGCGTTATTGTTACCATCAGATAGAAAATTAACTATAAGACAATAATGTATATACCAATAAGAAAAATCTTATCATTTAGTACATTTGCTTGCTTTTTTCATTTTTATTATTTGTGATTACCCGCGACACAGGATTCAGTTCCTAGTGCGGGAATCTACAGTTATTTGTATGCCATGTAACATCATTTTGTTAAATAAATACTTTTTGTTTTTTTTTTGTTATATCAAATATGTATTTGACTTGCAAAAGATTATTGTGTAAATACCCTACGTTTTCAAATATCTACATATACCTTTCATGACACTTGTTTGGATGGTACCGAATTCGATGTCTTCGAATTGCATTGAATTGCGAATGCATTCGATTCGTCGCCTAGTGGTGAGTTATAGTAAAATAGATAACCAAAAATCCTTCACCATAAAGCACCCTTGTTCACTTGTTTTCCTTTAATTTTATTTTAGGCAACCAATCTTCTGATAGATTATTACTGCCATTATCGGATAGGTAATATTACAAGCTTTTTGTGATAATTTTAATGTTCTAGCAAGATGGTGGCTCCCTTGTTAGAACTTTTCATTACGTTTTTGTAGCATCTCAAAATTTATGTTCCGTTGTATTATTTCCCGTCCGATTTCGTCCGTTTCCACAATAATTGAACTATATTCCATTAAATACATTACTACATTTTACTACATTTAGATATTACAAAATATAAAGTCTAATAACATAAGATTAGGAATAAAGACTTCATGAAAACTTAATACCTACTTATTTTTTACAAATAATGCTAGAACTTGCCGTCCTGCAATATGGTACCTTTAGTACGCCAGGTTTATACTATTACAAAAGCAAAATCATTTTTTTTAATTCAATTTAGGCGCTGAGAAGGCACCTATGTATATCAAAAATACCACCGGTTCGAAAAACAAATCAGTCGTTAAGACGAACCGGCAAAAAACTCGATCTGGTTTACCTTTTCATTATACATAACATAGCACAACATACCTTTATAGACATATATAGTTACATTCGTTTTTGGTAGATGCACAGAGAGAGGCGTCATTTACAGACGTCATCATCGTTCACATATTGCTACACCCTATAATAGCCTTTATGCATTAAGACCCGCTTGACATGGTACTTGAACTTACTATCTGGCAAATCGGTAATGTGCTTTGGGACTATGTTATAAAGGATCGATTACGAACGAATGTACTACGATAGATAGTACTAGTGTTGGTACATATATCTACTTTTTTATAAGTTGAAAGTCACGATACCAATTTGCAAGTTTCCTATTTTATATTATACTAGCAGTTAACCGCGGCTCCGCACGCGCTTTTTAAAAAATGTATTAAAGAATAGAAAATTGTGACTGGGTGTGTACATTACAGAAAAGCTTTTTCAAAAACATTTGTAACTACGACACGCACGCCAACTGTAACATGTAACGT
>MU159188.1:173745-237279 GCA_015888305.1 Antheraea pernyi
CTATTAGGTTATTAGATATTGTTTAAAAATATGACACTGCAAAAACAAACAATACAAAGTTTCTTTGAAACGAAAATAAAGGATGTTAAAATGTATTATTCCATTAATGTATGAATAGTTAGCTTAGCTTAGGTTAGATCACATCCCGACTTCCCATTGCACTGGTTCAGCGGGCTGGGAGGCAGTCTCGCAACCGGGCTGCCTCAGCCGGGTGTGGCGTGAAAGCGCCTGCCGCCGGTACCGCGTCTGTCTGTCTGCTCGCGATAAACTCAAAGACTACTGAACGGATTTTTATGCGGTTTTCACCAGTGGATAAGGTGATTCATGAGGAACGTTTTGGTGTGTAATTTGTCAAGGATTTTTTTATAATCAGGGCGGGACAACGTCTGCCGTTCCCGCTAGTTAATAATAAAATAATTAATATTTATTGCCAAACAACTTACATACATATAATAGCAATGTAAATGCAACGTATCTGTACTTTTTAGATTTTTTTTTAATATTGTTTCAGGTGTCTGCGAATAAAATATATTTCATTATATATTAGAAATGTCTGTCTGTCTGTATGAATACGGATCACCGCTAAAGTACTGCGTTCATGATAAAACCTGTTCAACAAAATCATAAAGCATATCTTCATGTAAATCTTAAGTAAATTCATTTCTAGGTGAGGTTTTATCATGAACGAAGTACTTTAGCATAGATGCGTGTCCAAACAAGCAGACAGACAATTCTAAAAGTGATTGAACAATATTTTATTATTTATTCCTAGACACCTGCATTTTTTTTTCCACAAAAAATTTACAGACACGTTTAGACTTATATTCTTATCATATGTATATATGGAGAGTAAGTACACTGGTCATTAAACTGCCAAGGATAGTATCATTGTTATATAAATGGCAAAATTATATTGATATATAACTTTAATTATAATACAATTATATTGATATATAATTTTAATTATAATAACATTATATTGATATATAATTTTGCCATTTTCTTGAAGTGAAAACGTCTTTAAGTGCGCTGATCGGTATTTTTGGCAGGACATAAACTTATGATTTCACTTCAGCAACATGCTAGTATGCGTGACCGACCGTATTGCGCTATCGCGGCTTGCGTCGGACTAGGTACGCGTAGTATAGCGGTCTGTGTACATTTAACATTTATATTTTATATTGAGATTGTACAACTCATTATACGTTTGATTAATTAATAAACTGTATAAAAATTTATATAATTATTGTTGCGAGTGCAAATACATGTGAAAACCACACTGATATTGTAATTCACACATTATAATAAATTAAAAAAATCAAAAGAGACCACAGCTACTTCCTTGTTTTTAGTTTTCACTTATGTCGGCAGTCCTTATGACTGCCACGACTTTTTTTTAATGGAAGTTACATAGCTATTGATACATGGATAGATTTCAAGGAAAATATCGTAATGAAACCATAACATGGTGGTAGGGATTTTTTCTAAATCCGCCTGAGTAGCTATTACCCTCAAGTCAAAAACCTATCGAGTAGCACATAGCTTCAGAAGCAGATTTTAATGGTGGTAGAGCCACGCTGAAATTATTACTGATTTCAGCATGAATGGGCCGGCTCGTCCGGGGGAGTACCACCCTCTCATAGAAAACCGACGTGAAGTAACAGCGCTTGCATTGTTGCGTTTCGTTCGGTCAGTGAGAGCGCCGGAGGCCCACCTCCCTTCCCCTCTCCTCTCACCTCTCCCTCTCCCTCCCCTAAGCCTTCACCCGAAGGGTGACAACGCACTTGCGACTCCTCTGGTGTTGTTACGGTGTTGGACGGTGGTGATCACTTAACATCAGGTGACCCACATGTTCGTTTGCCACCTATGACATAAAAAAAGCAGTCCCTCTATGTTTAGCGTAATCACCTCTTCGATCACATCATCATTTATCATTGTGGTCAAACACTATAATCCTATAAAGTATAAAATATCTCCATCTGGCTTCAAATATATAATTTTCTATAACCGACCACAAACCGAATTGCAGCCATGGAATATCAGTCATATATAGATACGGCACAGTTTATTTTATTTTTATTGCAAAGAAACGTTTACCTCCAGGTTCTAATAGTCAATTAATAATAGAAGTATCACTACATATATTATAAAACAAAGTTCTCTGCCAGTCCGTCTGTCAGTTCGCGATAAACTTAAAAACTACTGAATGGACTTTCGTACGGTTTTTAGATAAAGAGAACGAGAAAGGTTTCATTGTAACTAGTGGGCGCCCAGTGGTCGACATTCGACGATAATACATTGATTTTTTAAAGTTTGAAACTTTATTCGGATTCTTTTGTCAAAGGGTATACTTCTACTATCAAAGGTTTTATCATAGCTACTCAGTTATTTGCATTCTTTTAAATTGTGTAAACATAAAAAAATCGATGTCTAAATGAAAATCGAAATCTTTATATATACATTTCTTCTGTGAGTGTGTATGTCACTGAACTCCTCCTAAACGGCTGGACCGATTTTAATAAAACTTTATGTGCGTGTTCCAGTGGATCCGAGAATGGTTTAGATTCACAATTGGACCCGGTTGGTGGCGTTGCGGTTGACTTTTAGATTTTTTTTTATTATCAAAGCAGGACAACGTCCGCGAGGTCCGCTAGTTAATTATAAATTTGAAACAAAAACAGGCGTTTACATAAGGTGGTAAGGCTCTCAAAATCTAAGTAAAGATAACTTCACGAAAATAAATAAAGAAATTTAATGCATCTCATGACACAATTATCAATTAATTTTACACGATATCATGGGTAGGTGGTATTTCTGAGTGACATTAAATTAAATGTAGTCTGTACATTATAATGAATAGCGATACACCCAGTATCATCGTTTGGAAAAGTAATGGATACACAATAGAATCAAATAATGAATCCAAAACAAAGAAGTTTTTAATACTACCATTAATTTTTGAAAATGAATTCTTTTTTGTTCAATATTTATCATCAACAGTAATAAATATAATTGCTACATCGAGTTGAATTGCATCATTGTAACCACGGAGACCTAAGTCGTGGATTACTTTCATGAGCAAACAAATTCAAGGGGAAAATAAATAGGTTACTTAAGGGTCGGCAACGCGCATGTAACGCTTCTGATGTTACAGGCGTCCATAGGCTGCGGTGACCGCTTTTCATCAGACGGCCCGCATGCTTGTTTGCTACCGACGTAGTATAAAAAAAAATTGAATAATCATTATTTCAATGGTTCCATAAATTTACTAAAGGTAATTATTTAAATTATGAATTTACATATTATATTATTATAAAATTAACCTACAATTTGACCAGTTGATTTCAAAGGGCATGTAAGGCATGCAACGTCAGTCATGTATAAAAATATTGGAACGTAAGAGTGACGAACATTTATATGTGTGTATATGTTGTGTAAAATTCGAGCAGTATTGTGAGTAATGTATATTTTAATTAATCTAAAATGCTTGTAATGCATTTTATATTTTAAAAAATAGCTTTCTGTACTTCTCCTCCATATAAACTTTAATTATGCCAAATTTCACTTTCATCCATTCGTCCAATTTGCTTAAAAAGGGGTACAAAGTTTTAGCTTCACGTATTAATATATATGATGATGATATTAATATTTTTTCACAAGGTTTTTTTTTGTCAGGGCGGCAAAACGACCGCCGGCCCCGCTAGTTAAATTAATAAATAAATTCTCATTTTATTTAAAGTTAAATATATTCTGGCCGTAGCAGGCTTTCAAAATGTAACGAAGCAATATAAAAACAAAACAATAGTAATTAATGAATAATTAAACAACTACAAGTTCTACAATTTTGTGAACTCCCTTAGTGCCTCTTGATTAAAACTAGTTTTACTGGCTCAAGGATTGTTATAATGTAGTGGATTGTGGCTCCGTGTAGTTACATTATTTTACATGGTGAGATAACAATTTAATATTATTTTATAATGTGGTAGTCGCCATTTCATCCAACGATTTTGCAACAAAATTGTTTTTAGTACAAAAGGTGGTTGTCACTTCGAGGTAAATCATAAGTAAATCTATACTTAATATATAAAGCTGAAGAGTTTGTTTGTGTGTTTGTTTGGTTGAACGCGATGATCTCGGGAACTACAAGTCCGATTTGAGAAAATCCTTCGGTTTTAAATAGCTCATCACACTAAGACCAATGAAGAATGTTTCAAAATCAGGCACTTTTTTCCTTTTGAGAGATTTCGTTAGTAGTAATAATAATATTCGTTCAATAGGACAGGCGGAGGAATTTATCCATACTGCCAATTCTGAAGTTGTCAGTATAGGTATTTCTTATATTAATCAATTTTCTTCCATGTCCAAGTTACAATAAAGGGATAAGCGCCAAATATCTATACAATACGAGTATGTCATACATTATTTTATCCATCATTATTATCTTCTTAGTCTTCATAATCATAAAACAAAATTGTTCAAATAAAGATTTCGTTAGCGGTAGTACTATATACGTTGCCATAGTAACGTGGTAAGTTTCTATCGCAAACATTTTCAAAGTTTATTTTGTTTTCCTATGCAAAAAGTTTATACTACTTTTATTTCTATTTTTTTATTTGTTCTCTATTACGTATTATAAAAATAAAGTTTGTGTATGTACAATTAAAATAACAACTTTTTGATGAATGGATATGGCTACAAATGACCAAAAAAAAATTTTCTTTATACTTTGTCTATATTTTTATATTAGTATATTTTCTCTGTTTGTTGGTTTGTTGCGGGTAATCTCCAAAACGGCTGCATCTATTTTAACGGAAATTTTACTTTTTACTGCCAGATAGCCGAAATTATAGCGGTTGACATATTCTATTTTATTTGTCCGCGGTTTCGTCCGCATGACTATTTCCAAAATGATTGGACCGATTTTCACGGGGAATTCACTGGTAGATAGCAGACGTAATTTACGAGAAGTAATTTAGGTTTCTTATTCGCCTTCGGCTGCAGTGGAATATCCGTAATGCTTGAACTGATTTTCACGGGACTTTCACTGGCAGATAACTCACCTTATAAGAAGTAACTTAGACTATTTTATTTTGTTACTCAAGACTTCGTCCGCAATATCCTACTATCTATATGTAATCTATATCTAATTTATACGCGTGTTCGAATCATAAATTACGATATAAGAAGTGACAGCGTCACCAACATAACCCTTAGAATTGCTAGACTTAAATACCAATAGCACAGACGATAGAATGTGGCACCAAAGAGTTCTCGAATAGCAACCACATACTGACAGATGCAGCCTGCACCGACTTGCCACAAGGTGGGACCAACGACCTATGACGGGATCTTGGAGTACCATGTAGTGTATTTTATATTTTACTCGCGGGCCCGGCGGACGTTGTCCCGCTCTGATATTAAAAAAAACCTTGACAAATTATATACCTTAAACCTCCTAATGGATCACTTTATGCGATAGTAGAAACGCATGAAAATCCGTTCAGTAGTTTTTAAGTTTATCGCAAACAGACAGACAGACGTGGCAGATAACTTGCCACAGGTTGTTTTATAATATTAAGTGACTAATAATCTTGTGTTATTTTGTTTTGTATTTTGTAATATTGGTGATGTTTTACGTAATACAGTTTGATTATTGTGCACATATAAATTGTATGGGAAATAATATCTCGGAGTATAGATTCTGTCTTCCCGCAAAAAATCCCTGGAATATTCTAAAAAGACGACCACAATCTTTTTCGTTCGTTGCAGTGGTCGCAAGTAACTCGTAATATTATAACCTACTCGACAATGGCAGTAATAATCTAGTAGAATAATGCTTGCCAAAAAAAAGGAAACACCTGGATAAAAAAAGACGGTAGCATGTACTCGCTGGTTGCAAGTGATTCTTAATATAATATTATACCATTACATGCGCGAAAAAATCAACAGGATCTAGTTTTTCTTCACAAATTACTACACAGTTATAACGCATCTTCCTCCTTGCTAGAGTTTCTAAATTTCAACACCAACTTTGACTATCGATTGCCTAAAACATTTATCCTTAAAACTTACAAGAGTAATACTTCTTACTAGATCCAATTGCACGTATGACTCGTTTGTACAAAGAACTCGCATCCAAACACATCTCGTTAGACATATTCGACCACCGAGCTTTTACAAAAATAGTGAAGTTGTGTCGACTCAATTTAAGTTGATAAAGAATAAGAAAACGATGATGACGAGTTATTAGATAACAAAACGTAAAAAATAAATACATAATTCAAAAGGAAGAGATTACAAATCAAGATGTAAATGAATACTAAGGAAAACAAGATAGGTGACATTGTCTTAGATTAAATTTCAATAAAGGTTATTTAACTACTCAGCATAAAATAAAATATGATAATTTAAATGTAACTTTGAAGGTTTTTAGTCTAGTTCAGCCCTTCTTATTGTCGTTATTATATTATGCATCAGACTGGTATCTGTTGCATTATCCACGTTTGTAAATAAATAAATGCTCATAAATCATAATACTATACTATATTATATGTATAAGTACTTAACTATACATTTACTCATTTTGGTATACTACTAGACCCAGACAAACACTTATACATACATATACACACAAATATATATACACATTTTTTAATGAAGCCTTCGTCGCCTTCGTGACTGTATCGCCTGAGTAACAACAACAATAAACTTAATAATAGCTTACATTTATTTTGTATCATACCTCAGCGACACAAATATATACATTAGATTGATTTTTTTTCTATATAAAAAAATATTGTTGAAAATGATGAAAAAAAAAATCTGTGAAAACCATAACCATATTAAGATATCCCGCATGGTAAATTTCAATCTACCGTAAATGTTTCAAGATGCCGTGCCGTCAATCTTCATACTGAAAGAATTAGATGGTCGTGGTGTGTTAATAACTATTAGGTCAGTTTTTAATGTCTCTAGACGAAAGTGTTGGGAGAGCATTTTTGAGGTTGTATGGGTAACTATGATCATAAACAATGGTTTTCTGTTACATATTTGTATTTGTTATTTCCTGCCTGATGTTATAATATTTTACAATGGCATTCAACGCATGATTTTTAATAATTTATCCGCAGATAATTTCCCAATAATTGGAGGTTTTAATACCTCTAATTTATTTTGGTGCTTATAATCATGTAGTTATCTTATACCAAATTTATTTAAAAGAAATTCTATCATTTCCAACATTATTTTCGATATATTTGAGAAGGAAAAAAAATTGTTTTTTTTAATCAGTCTAATATACACTTTACGTTTAATGCGTAACACGTAACGAAATTTTTTCCCTACCGTGCCATAACAAGTTTCACTTCAAAAAAACGTATCTTCTATTCTATTGAATTATGAACGTAATATTATCTTATATATACATTAAATGCTAGTTGGTGCCACTGTTTTCTTTCCCAATTTCAACAAATCTGATTATGTAAAAATAAAACTCAGATCTCAAGTATTCTTTGGTCTAATGGCTTCTTATCTTTAAATATTGATGATGCTGTTTATTTATTTTATCAAATCATTTATAATATCACAACTGAAAATACGTTTTTGAGCAATGACAGTAGTTATAAATATCCTTCTGGTTTTTTTCCGTTTTTAATAAACTGTCTTAAGAAGAAGAGAAGGTTTCACACTCGATATAAAAAGTCATGGGGATAAGATATAGATTTTCCGAAATTCGCACTGAATATTTAAAGAAAAATTCAAATGACTATAGTTAGTTTATTTTGTCTGTTGAAAATGCTTTGTGTCATAATGTCATTTTTTTTGGCGGTTTATCAAGTCTCGTAGAAGATATAAAACTATGCGATATGGTGATTTATCTTCATCAGACATCAAAAGTATTTGTGAATAATTTTCTAAATATTTTAGCAGTGTTCATGAAGACCATTTTTACCCTAGTATTTATTCAAGTACTCCCATTAACATGCATGTTGTTTTTTTTAAGATTACTCTCCAAGAAAATAGTATAAATCGTAAGTTAAAACATCCTTATAAGAGTACTAGCTCTGATGGAATTCCTGCCAAATTTATTAATACTTTTGCTGATGAACTTAGTTTACCACTGAGTATTATATTTAACAAATTACTTAATAATGGTATTTTTCTACATGCGTGGAAATTGGTATATATTATCCCTATTATACACAAAGATGGTGATATTTATAAATGTGAAAATTACAGACATAAGTATAATTTCATGTATTGCTTAAGTTTTTGAATCTTTGGTATATGATCATTTTTACTTTCAAATAATCTCCTTCATTTTTGAAAAACAACATGGATTTATTAAGCATAAATCGATTATTAGTAATTTACTTGAATACAAAATTCACTCTACAATGAATTAGCTAGAGGTGGCCACATTGATTCCATTTACACCGATTTTTAAAAAGCCTTTGACAAAGTAAATCATTATTTTCTTATTAAAAAATTAGCTTTTTATGGAATCCACGGCAATTTACTTCGTTGGGTACAATCCTAAATAATAGAAATCAACAAGTTGGTTAATAAAGGTTCTACTCCTTACCTTTTCTCCTTAAGTTTGGCGTTCCATAATTCTCTCACCTTGGCTCATTATTCTTTAGCTTTTATTAATGACTTGATTATTCAGCTTTCCTGTGAATCGTTACTCTATGCGGACGATCTTAAAGTGTTTCAATCTATTAATAATGCTTCTGGTTAATTATTTCTACAACAAGATCTTGACACTGTATCTCGTTGGTGAATTGATAACTGTACGTACTTTTAACGTTAACAAATGTTTTGTTATTTCGTTTACCAATTAGAGATATAAATTTTCCTGTCCTTACAAAATCGACAATCAATTATTAGCAAGAAAATTCTTGGCGTAATATTTAGGCATCTTATTTGCTAATAAATTATCATTTAGAGACCATTACATTACCAGAAGAGCTTTTAGAATTTTAGATTTCATAACTAGATTTTTTTTTTAATCCTAATAGTCTTATCTTATTATGTACCGGTTTAGTTAGAAATATCGTCTAGTATGCATTTGTAGTTTGGTCACCCTGTTACACCATGCATTCTAAATCTATTGAAGCAGTACAAAGAAAATATTCAAAAAATTCTATATTTTAGACATAGTCATGGTCGCAGCGTCTCTTCCTACTATGGCAAAATAAATAAATATAATATTATACCATTACATGCGCGAAAAAATCAACAGGATCTAGTTTTTCTTCACAAATTACTACACAGTTATAACGCATCTTCCTCCTTGCTAGAGTTTCTAAATTTCAACACCAACTTTGACTATCGATTGCCTAAAACATTTATCCTTAAAACTTACAAGAGTAATACTTCTTACTAGATCCAATTGCACGTATGACTCGTTTGTACAAAGAACTCGCATCCAAACACATCTCGTTAGACATATTCGACCACCGAGCTTTTAAATTTAAAAGGACAATTAAACACAGTTTAATATCCATGAGTACTGAAGCAACATTTAGTAAATCATACTTCAATATTCTTAATTATATTTGCCATCTTGTTTTCTTTTCCATACGTTAATTTTAGTTTTCATAAATTAATTCATTTTTTAATTTTTTATTATTATTAATAGTGTAAGTTGTATCGTTGTGATAAAGCTTTGAAGGTTTTTAGTCTAGTTCAGCCCTTCTTATTGTCGTTATTATATTATGCATCAGACTGGTATCTGTTGCATTATCCACGTTTGTAAATAAATAAATGCTCATAAATCATAATACTATACTATATTATATGTATAAGTACTTAACTATACATTTACTCATTTTGGTATACTACTAGACCCAGACAAACACTTATACATACATATACACACAAATATATATACACATTTTTTAATGAAGCCTTCGTCGCCTTCGTGACTGTATCGCCTGAGTAACAACAACAATAAACTTAATAATAGCTTACATTTATTTTGTATCATACCTCAGCGACACAAATATATACATTAGATTGATTTTTTTTCTATATAAAAAAATATTGTTGAAAATGATGAAAAAAAAAATCTGTGAAAACCATAACCATATTAAGATATCCCGCATGGTAAATTTCAATCTACCGTAGGATTAACGTAGGAAAGCTTGTTGGTTTGAGTTTAGAATTTTATAACTTTTTAATGGTTCATCAAAAAGGCTAGACCAAATCATTTTCTTGAATAAAATTGAACGCTCTACAAAAAAAGCTATCTTATATGTTTTGTTACACCAACGCGTTTTGAAGTTATTCAACTTTAACATATAATTTATAATATTTTCTTGTTTTTTTCCAATTTTTGACGAAACTACCAAATTTATTTAAAAGAAATTCTATCATTTCCAACATTATTTTCGATATATTTGAGAAGGAAAAAAAATTGTTTTTTTTAATCAGTCTAATATACACTTTACGTTTAATGCGTAACACGTAACGAAATTTTTTCCCTACCGTGCCATAACAAGTTTCACTTCAAAAAAACGTATCTTCTATTCTATTGAATTATGAACGTAATATTATCTTATATATACATTAACACTTTACGTTTAATGCGTAACACGTAACGAAATTTTTTCCCTACCGTGCCATAACAAGTTTCACTTCAAAAAAACGTATCTTCTATTCTATTGAATTATGAACGTAATATTATCTTATATATACATTAAATGCTAGTTGGTGCCACTGTTTTCTTACCTACTCTCTGTGTGAATTAAACTACAATTATTTGATAATATAGTATATACTAATATATCATTATACTGAAGTGATCAAAAATCCTTTATCGCTGTCACTAACATTATATATTATAGTGATATTATATATTAAAGACCTCTGTTCGCGATAAGCTCCAAAACTACTGAACTTATCTTTAAATATTGATGATGCTGTTTATTTATTTTATCAAATCATTTATACTATCATAACAGAAAATACGTCTTTGAGCAATGACAGTAGTTATAAATATCCTTCTGGTTTTTTTCCGTTTTTAATAAACTGTCTTAAGAAGAAGAAAAGGTTTCACACTCGATATAAAAAGTCACGGGGATAAGATATAGATTTTCCGAAATTCGCACTGAATATTTAAAGAAAAATTCAAATGACTATAGTTAGTTTATTTTGTCTGTTGAAAATGCTTTGAGTCATAATGTCAATTTTTTGGCGGTTTATCAAGTCTCGTAGAGGATATAAAACTATGCGATATGGTGATTTATCTTCATCAGACATCAAAAGTATTTGTGAATAATTTTCTAAATATTTTAGCAGTGTTCATGAAGACCATTTTTACCCTAGTATTTATTCAAGTACTCCCATTAACATGCATGTTGTTTTTTTTAAGATTACTCTCCAAGAAAATAGTATAAATCGTAAGTTAAAACATCCTTATAAGAGTACTAGCTCTGATGGAATTCCTGCCAAATTTATTAATACTTTTGCTGATGAACTTAGTTTACCACTGAGTATTATATTTAACAAATTACTTAATAATGGTATTTTTCTACATGCGTGGAAATTGGTATATATTATCCCTATCAAAGATGGTGATATTTATAAATGTGAAAATTACAGACATAAGTATAATTTCATGTATTGCTTTTATAAATATCACCATCTTTGTGTATAGGGATAATATATACCAATTTCCACGCATGTAGAAAAATACCATTATTAAGTAATTTGTTAAATATAATACTCAGTGGTAAAGTAAGTTCATCAGCAAAAGTATTAATAAATTTGGCAGGAATTCCATCAGAGCTAGTACTCTTATAAGGATGTTTTAACTTACGATTTATACTATTTTCTTGGAGAGTAATCTTAAAAAAAACAACATGCATGTTAATGGGAGTACTTGAATAAATACTAGGGTAAAAATGGTCTTCATGAACACTGCTAAAATATTTAGAAAATTATTCACAAATACTTTTGATGTCTGATGAAGATAAATCACCATATCGCATAGTTTTATATCCTCTACGAGACTTGATAAACCGCCAAAAAAAATGACATTATGACACAAAGCATTTTCAACAGACAAAATAAACTAACTATAGTCATTTGAATTTTTCTTTAAATATTCAGTGCGAATTTCGGAAAATCTATATCTTATCCCCATGACTTTTTATATCGAGTGTGAAACCTTCTCTTCTTCTTAAGACAGTTTATTAAAAACGGAAAAAAACCAGAAGGATATTTATAACTACTGTCATTGCTCAAAAACGTATTTTCAGTTGTGATATTATAAATGATTTGATAAAATAAATAAACAGCATCATCAATATTTAAAGATAAGAAGCCATTAGACCAAAGAATACTTGAGATCTGAGTTTTATTTTTACATAATCAGATTTGTTGAAATTGGGACATTTTGGTTTAAAATACTTAACACGTTTAGGGTTAAGAAGATCATTAAAATTATATTAAGAGGAGGTTGATGACAGGCTACACAGGAATGCGGAGAAACTGTGTTAACAGTAATATGCAAAAAGTTAGTAATTAAATTGATGTAAGACACAAAGGGTTAATGTTTCTGATAACAAACAAGCTTTTCGATCAGAAGAGAGTCTGGGTATAAGATAACTACATGATTATAAGCACCAAAATAAATTAGAGGTATTAAAACCTCCAATTATTGGGAAATTATCTGCGGATAAATTATTAAAAATCATGCGTTGAATGCCATTGTAAAATATTATAACATCAGGCAGGAAATAACAAATACAAATATGTAACAGAAAACCATTGTTTATGATCATAGTTACCCATACAACCTCAAAAATGCTCTCCCAACACTTTCGTCTAGAGACATTAAAAACTGACCTAATAGTTATTAACACACCACGACCATCTAATTCTTTCAGTATGAAGATTGACGGCACGGCATCTTGAAACATTATAGCGAGTATCGAATAATTCAGAATCGTAAATACTACAGGTAAAGCCTCTCAGTTTCATATAGATAAAATTTAATACACATAAGCCAAAGAAGTTTCACTTCTTCCGCATGTACACACTGATACGCGCTCTGTTTTTTAATTCTTACATAGGCCGCACGTGAGTTTGCTAGTGTAAAATTCAAAATCATTATTATGTCTCTTAAGCGGTACATTATTTTAAATGTATTATTCTTGTATAACTTTTTTGGACATAATATCTATTACTTGAGTAACAAAAATCGTATGCCGGCCATGGAGTGTGGTATTATATTTAATACATAGTAAATTATTACAATAAAGTGTAAAAATATAAAATATTACATTTAAATTATCATATTTTATTTTATGCTGAGTAGTTAAATAACCTTTATTGAAATTTAATCTAAGACAATGTCACCTATCTTGTTTTCCTTAGTATTCATTTACATCTTGATTTGTAATCTCTTCCTTTTGAATTATGTATTTATTTTTTACGTTTTGTTATCTAATAACTCGTCATCATCGTTTTCTTATTCTTTATCAACTTAAATTGAGTCGACACAACTTCACTATTTTTGTAAGTGTCCACTTTCATATTTAACACTCCTTTGGTAATATGGCTTTTCCTTCATTATGAAGATTATTACTGGATTTATTAAGCGATTCGTCTACACCTATAGGTTTAGTGGCATCTAATGGTTTCAGTCCATTCATCCATTCAGACAACAAAACGTCTACTGCCAACAGTAGATGACCAAACATCAGCTTCCTTTAAGAATCACTTGCAACCAGCGAGTACATGCTACCGTCTTTTTTTATCCAGGTGTTTCCTTTTTTTTGGCAAGCATTATTCTAGTAGATTATTACTGCCATTGTCGAGTAGGTTATAATATTACGAGTTACTTGCGACCACTGCAATGAACGAAAAACATTGTGGCCGTCTTTTTAGAATATTCCAGGGATTTTTTGCGGGAAGACAGAATCTATACTCCGAGATATTATTTCCCATACATTTCATAAATTAATTCATTTTTTAATTTTTTATTATTATTAATAGTGTAAGTTGTATCGTTGTGATAAAGCTTTGAAGGTTTTTAGTCTAGTTCAGCCCTTCTTATTGTCGTTATTATATTATGCATCAGACTGGTATCTGTTGCATTATCCACGTTTGTAAATAAATAAATGCTCATAAATCATAATACTATACTATATTATATGTATAAGTACTTAACTATACATTTACTCATTTTGGTATACTACTAGACCCAGACAAACACTTATACATACATATACACACAAATATATATACACATTTTTTAATGAAGCCTTCGTCGCCTTCGTGACTGTATCGCCTGAGTAACAACAACAATAAACTTAATAATAGCTTACATTTATTTTGTATCATACCTTAGCGACACAAATATATACATTAGATTGATTTTTTTTCTATATAAAAAAATATTGTTGAAAATGATGAAAAAAAAAATCTGTGAAAACCATAGCCATATTAAGATATCCCGCGTGGTAAATTTCAATCTACCGTAGGATTAACGTAGGAAAGCTTGTTGGTTTGAGTTTAGAATTTTATAACTTTTTAATGGTTCATCAAAAAGGCTAGACCAAATCATTTTCTTGTATAAAATTGAACGCTCTACAAAAGCTATCTTATATGTTTTGTTACACCAACGCGTTTTGAAGTTATTCAACTTTAACATATAATTTATAATATTTTCTTGTTTTTTTCCAATTTTTGACGAAACTACCAAATTTATTTAAAAGAAATTCTATCATTTCCAACATTATTTTCGATATATTTGAGAAGGAAAAAAAAATGTTTTTTTTAATCAGTCTAATATACACTTTACGTTTAATGCGTAACACGTAACGAAATTTTTTCCCTACCGTGCCATAACAAGTTTCACTTCAAAAAAACGTATCTTCTATTCTATTGAATTATGAACGTAATATTATCTTATATATACATTAAATGCTAGTTGGTGCCACTGTTTTCTTACCTACTCTCTGTGTGAATTAAACTACAATTATTTGATAATATAGTATATACTAATATATCATTATACTGAAGTGATCAAAAATCCTTTATCGCTGTCACTAACATTATATATTATAGTGATATTATATATTAAAGACCTCTGTTCGCGATAAGCTCCAAAACTACTGAACAGATTTTCATGCGGTTTTCACCAGTAGATAAAGTGGTATTCATGAGGAAGGTTTTTAGGTATATATATGATTTGACATCTTAAGAAGAAGAAAAGGTTTCACACTCGATATAAAAAGTCACGGGGATAAGATATAGATTTTCCGAAATTCGCACTGAATATTTAAAAAAAATTCAAATGACTATAGTTAGTTTATTTTGTCTGTTGAAAATGCTTTGAGTCATAATGTCAATTTTTTGGCGGTTTATCAAGTCTCGTAGAGGATATAAAACTATGCGATATGGTGATTTATCTTCATCAGACATCAAAAGTATTTGTGAATAATTTTCTAAATATTTTAGCAGTGTTCATGAAGACCATTTTTACCCTAGTATTTATTCAAGTACTCCCATTAACATGCATGTTGTTTTTTTTAAGATTACTCTCCAAGAAAATAGTATAAATCGTAAGTTAAAACATCCTTATAAGAGTACTAGCTCTGATGGAATTCCTGCCAAATTTATTAATACTTTTGCTGATGAACTTAGTTTACCACTGAGTATTATATTTAACAAATTACTTAATAATGGTATTTTTCTACATGCGTGGAAATTGGTATATATTATCCCTATTATACACAAAGATGGTGATATTTATAAATGTGAAAATTACAGACATAAGTATAATTTCATGTATTGCTTAAGTTTTTGAATCTTTGGTATATGATCATTTTTACTTTCAAATAATCTCCTTCATTTTTGAAAAACAACATGGATTTATTAAGCATAAATCGATTATTAATAATTTACTTGAATACAAAATTCACTCTACAAAGAATTAGCTAGAGGTGGCCACATTGATTCCATTTACACCGAATTTTAAAAAGCCTTTGACAAAGTAAATCATTATTTTCTTATTAAAAAATTAGCTTTTTATGGAATCCACGGCAATTTACTTCGTTGGGTACAATCCTAAATAATAGAAATCAACAAGTTGGTTAATAAAGGTTCTACTCCTTACCTTTTCTCCTTAAGTTTGGCGTTCCATAATTCTCTCACCTTGGCTCATTATTCTTTAGCTTTTATTAATGACTTGATTATTCAGCTTTCCTGTGAATCGTTACTCTATGCGGACGATCTTAAAGTGTTTCAATCTATTAATAATGCTTCTGGTTAATTATTTCTACAACAAGATCTTGACACTGTATCTCGTTGGTGAATTGATAACTGTACGTACTTTTAACGTTAACAAATGTTTTGTTATTTCGTTTACCAATTAGAGATATAAATTTTCCTGTCCTTACAAAATCGACAATCAATTATTAGCAAGAAAATTCTTGGCGTAATATTTAGGCATCTTATTTGCTAATAAATTATCATTTAGAGACCATTACATTACCAGAAGAGCTTTTAGAATTTTAGATTTCATAACTAGATTTTTTTTTTAATCCTAATAGTCTTATCTTATTATGTACCGGTTTAGTTAGAAATATCGTCTAGTATGCATTTGTAGTTTGGTCACCCTGTTACACCATGCATTCTAAATCTATTGAAGCAGTACAAAGAAAATATTCAAAAAATTCTATATTTTAGACATAGTCATGGTCGCAGCGTCTCTTCCTACTATGGCAAAATAAATAAATATAATATTATACCATTACATGCGCGAAAAAATCAACAGGATCTAGTTTTTCTTCACAAATTACTACACAGTTATAACGCATCTTCCTCCTTGCTAGAGTTTCTAAATTTCAACACCAACTTTGACTATCGATTGCCTAAAACATTTATCCTTAAAACTTACAAGAGTAATACTTCTTACTAGATCCAATTGCACGTATGACTCGTTTGTACAAAGAACTCGCATCCAAACACATCTCGTTAGACATATTCGACCACCGAGCTTTTAAATTTAAAAGGACAATTAAACACAGTTTAATATCCATGAGTACTGAAGCAACATTTAGTAAATCATACTTCAATATTCTTAATTATATTTGCCATCTTGTTTTCTTTTCCATACGTTAATTTTAGTTTTCATAAATTAATTCATTTTTTAATTTTTTATTATTATTAATAGTGTAAGTTGTATCGTTGTGATAAAGCTTTGAAGGTTTTTAGTCTAGTTCAGCCCTTCTTATTGTCGTTATTATATTATGCATCAGACTGGTATCTGTTGCATTATCCACGTTTGTAAATAAATAAATGCTCATAAATCATAATACTATACTATATTATATGTATAAGTACTTAACTATACATTTACTCATTTTGGTATACTACTAGACCCAGACAAACACTTATACATACATATACACACAAATATATATACACATTTTTTAATGAAGCCTTCGTCGCCTTCGTGACTGTATCGCCTGAGTAACAACAACAATAAACTTAATAATAGCTTACATTTATTTTGTATCATACCTCAGCGACACAAATATATACATTAGATTGATTTTTTTTCTATATAAAAAAATATTGTTGAAAATGATGAAAAAAAAAATCTGTGAAAACCATAACCATATTAAGATATCCCGCATGGTAAATTTCAATCTACCGTAGGATTAACGTAGGAAAGCTTGTTGGTTTGAGTTTAGAATTTTATAACTTTTTAATGGTTCATCAAAAAGGCTAGACCAAATCATTTTCTTGAATAAAATTGAACGCTCTACAAAAAAAGCTATCTTATATGTTTTGTTACACCAACGCGTTTTGAAGTTATTCAACTTTAACATATAATTTATAATATTTTCTTGTTTTTTTCCAATTTTTGACGAAACTACCAAATTTATTTAAAAGAAATTCTATCATTTCCAACATTATTTTCGATATATTTGAGAAGGAAAAAAAATTGTTTTTTTTAATCAGTCTAATATACACTTTACGTTTAATGCGTAACACGTAACGAAATTTTTTCCCTACCGTGCCATAACAAGTTTCACTTCAAAAAAACGTATCTTCTATTCTATTGAATTATGAACGTAATATTATCTTATATATACATTAAATGCTAGTTGGTGCCACTGTTTTCTTACCTACTCTCTGTGTGAATTAAACTACAATTATTTGATAATATAGTATATACTAATATATCATTATACTGAAGTGATCAAAAATCCTTTATCGCTGTCACTAACATTATATATTATAGTGATATTATATATTAAAGACCTCTGTTCGCGATAAGCTCCAAAACTACTGAACAGATTTTCATGCGGTTTTCACCAGTAGATAAAGTGGTATTCATGAGGAAGGTTTTTAGGTATATATATGATTTGACGCAGTTTGATTCAGTACGCGATAAAGTCCGCCGGGCCCGCTAGTTCTATATGAATAAAATAATAGATATCTCAATTCGATATCATCTCGATCTGTTTTTACGTTTACATATACACTTGGAACTCATAATAAATAAAAATACCGATATTTTTATTTAATTTGAAGTTTTACTACGTACAATAATTATATACTACCCATTCAGAGATGTGTGTTTACTTGTCCTGGAGAAAAGAGGAAAGAGATGTGATGCGCATGCTTCGAAGAGGACTAATAAACGTATAACATCATTTGCAAAGAATTTTCATAGATAAACAAACATATTGTATTAATTTTCTTTTATGTTGGTTTCCCCTGAACACAAAATTTAAAGATAATAAATAACGTAAAGTAAGTTATCAGTTAAGGACTCGTATAATAATTAAAACAATATTAATGACTCAATTGTCATCAACAAATGTTTGTGATTTCTACAATACAATAACTCTGTAAATGTTTTCAAATGTGTTTTCAATATACAGTTAAGTGCATCTTAAGTACATAACCTCTTTAACAGATTATATAACAAATGTTTAGCGAGTATTTATTTTCAAAAGAAAACTTTCCAACCGTGTTTTAGTTTGTTATACGGAGGTTTTTATTTTCTATTCACAACTTTCAGTATTTTATCTTATATTGTGTAACGTTAGTAGCGTTTCATGGAATAGAAATTGAAAGTATGGTTATTGTGTGGTGTAGTGTTAAGAAAAATAGATCTGAAATAATAGTATGAACGAACAAAAGTTCCAACAGAAGGAATAACATACTGTTAAATCGTCGATGTCATAACAAGACATCTCAAGACATTGGGACAGTATCTCACTTGATCATAGTAGTAATAATCTTCAGCAATAAGAATTGACTGTGAAAGTCAAAAAAAGAAGAACTTTCTTATCCCTATATTTAATTGAAGAAGGCTTTACTTTGCACTTTCGTCTGGAATAGATTTACCGCCGCTACCAGGTCCTACTGCAACAAAAAACGTTTGATTTTATTTGTACGAGGTGTACCTGAATAACTCTTTCATCTGAAATTACTAATAGAGAGAGAGTGTGTTATAAAATAGAGGTGTTCGAGTAGTTTGACCGGTGGAATAGCAGTCTGATATCAGCAGGGTCGAATACCGGCCTGTACCAACAAATTTTTCGGAAGGAAAACATTGCGAGGAAACCTGAACCCAAAACATGTTTTGTACTTTCATTGTATATGGAAAAACATATACGTACTGTCGATTTCGCAGAATTTAAATTCGCCAATACGTCATGGGCTGGCGTAACCTAGTCCGTGCTTTCCTTTGTGAAGAAGCCTATGACCCTGCAGTGTTTTTCTTAGAGGCTGGTGACGATGAAGCGTAACAGTAACAAAACCGTTATACTTTTGTTATTATTCAATTGTTATATTTAATAACAAAAGTGATTCTGACGCTACTTGTAACATAAATATACATTTTCAGAATGCGAAGAATAACCTAAGTGATGTGAAGACTGTCGTATTATTATATTTATGCTATAAAATTATTCATAAAAAGTACCTGTATTTCTCTGAAGAAAACAATTTTGTACATACGCTTCTTGGCAGTTGTGACACTTGTCATTTTACGAAGAAACATGGACAGTAGAAGTGTGTTTGTCGTGAGCCACGCGCTGGATTTAAAGCCGAACGCTGAAAAGCTATCTTATATGTTTTGTTACACCAACGCGTTTTGAAGTTATTCAACTTTAACATATAATTTATAATATTTTCTTGTTTTTTTCCAATTTTTGACGAAACTACCAAATTTATTTAAAAGAAATTCTATCATTTCCAACATTATTTTCGATATATTTGAGAAGGAAAAAAAATTGTTTTTTTTAATCAGTCTAATATACACTTTACGTTTAATGCGTAACACGTAACGAAATTTTTTCCCTACCGTGCCATAACAAGTTTCACTTCAAAAAAACGTATCTTCTATTCTATTGAATTATGAACGTAATATTATCTTATATATACATTAAATGCTAGTTGGTGCCACTGTTTTCTTACCTACTCTCTGTGTGAATTAAACTACAATTATTTGATAATATAGTATATACTAATATATCATTATACTGAAGTGATCAAAAATCCTTTATCGCTGTCACTAACATTATATATTATAGTGATATTATATATTAAAGACCTCTGTTCGCGATAAGCTCCAAAACTACTGAACAGATTTTCATGCGGTTTTCACCAGTAGATAAAGTGGTATTCATGAGGAAGGTTTTTAGGTATATATATGATTTGACAGCTTTTTTTTCTTTATCAGTACGCGATAAAGTCCGCCGGGCCCGCTAGTTCTATATGAATAAAATAATAGATATCTCAATTCGATATCATTTCGATCTGTTTTTACGTTTACATATACACTTGAAACTCATAATAAATAAAAATACCGATATTTTTATTTAATTTGAAGTTTTACTACGTACAATAATTATATACTACCCATTCAGAGATGTGTGTTTACTTGTCCTGGAGAAAAGAGGAAAGAGATGTGATGCGCATGCTTCGAAGAGGACTAATAAACGTATAACATCATTTGCAAAGAATTTTCATAGATAAACAAACATATTGTATTAATTTTCTTTTATGTTGGTTTCCCCTGAACACAAAATTTAAAGATAATAAATAACGTAAAGTAAGTTATCAGTTAAGGACTCGTATAATAATTAAAACAATATTAATGACTCAATTGTCATCAACAAATGTTTGTGATTTCTACAATACAATAACTCTGTAAATGTTTTCAAATGTGTTTTCAATATACAGTTAAGTGCATCTTAAGTACATAACCTCTTTAACAGATTATATAACAAATGTTTAGCGAGTATTTATTTTCAAAAGAAAACTTTCCAACCGTGTTTTAGTTTGTTATACGGAGGTTTTTATTTTCTATTCACAACTTTCAGTATTTTATCTTATATTGTGTAACGTTAGTAGCGTTTCATGGAATAGAAATTGAAAGTATGGTTATTGTGTGGTGTAGTGTTAAGAAAAATAGATCTGAAATAATAGTATGAACGAACAAAAGTTCCAACAGAAGGAATAACATACTGTTAAATCGTCGATGTCATAACAAGACATCTCAAGACATTGGGACAGTATCTCACTTGATCATAGTAGTAATAATCTTCAGCAATAAGAATTGACTGTGAAAGTCAAAAAAAGAAGAACTTTCTTATCCCTATATTTAATTGAAGAAGGCTTTACTTTGCACTTTCGTCTGGAATAGATTTACCGCCGCTACCAGGTCCTACTGCAACAAAAAACGTTTGATTTTACTCTATGTGGACGATCTTAAAGCGTTTAAATCTATTAATAATGCTTCTGATTAATTATTTCTACAACAAGATCTTGACACTGTATCTCGTTGGTGAATTGATAACTGTACGTACTTTTAACGTTAACAAATGTTTTGTTATTTCGTTTACCAATTAGAGATATAAATTTTCCTGTCCTTACAAAATCGACAATCAATTATTAGCAAGAAAATTCTTGGCGTAATATTTAGGCATCTTATTTGCTAACAATTAACTTTAACTTGAACTTCAGTGGACTGTATAACATTTCACAATGTATATAATCATATGTGACGAGCCGGTGACAAACATATTTTTCCGGGTTTATCTGTACAATTTCTTTTTCTTTTAATCCTAATAGTCTTATCTTGTTATGTAACGGTTTAGTTCGAAATATCGTCTAGTATGCATTTGTAGTTTGGTCACCCTGTTACACCATGCATTCTAAATCTATTGAAGCAGTACAAAGAAAATATTCAAAAATTATATATTTTAGACATAGTCATGGTCGCAGCGTCTCTTCCTACTATGGCAGAATAAATAAATATAATATTATACCATTAAAAAATCAACAGGATCTAGTTTTTCTTCACAAATTACTGCACAGTTATAACGCATCTTCCTACTTGCTAGAGTTTCTAAATTTTAACACCAACTTTGATTATCGATTGCCTAAAACTTTTATCCTTAAAACTTACCAGAATAATACTTCTTACTACATCCAATTGTACGTATGACTCGTTTGTACAATTAACTCGCATCCAAACACATCTCATTAGACATATTCGACCACCGAGCTTTTAAATTCAAAAGGACAATTAAACACAGTTTAATATCCATAACTACTGAAGCAACATTTAGTAAATCATACTTCAATATTCTTAATTATATTTGCCATCTTGTTTTCTTTTCCATTCGTTAATTTTAGTTTTCATAAATTAATTCATTTTTTAATTTTTCATTATTATTAATAGTGTAAGTTGTATCGTTGTAAATAATAAATAAATAAAGCTTTGAAAGAAAGAAAGAAAAGAAATATTTATTGTCATAAAGTATACAACAAAATTATTAAAAAAATAAACAAAAACATTAAACACAAGTAAATACTTATGACAAAGAGACCTGGCATCAGCATACTGCCGTCTGTAACGTCAGTTACAGAACGGCGCTGGTTTTCAGCCAGACCTCAAATTTTCCCGGCAAGCATATATATCATTCATTTCGCGCTCAAGTCTTAAACATAAAAAGCCTAAAATGTATATAGAGAAATGATAGGAAACTACAATGAGTTTTACTGTGAGACTTAAAACAAAACAAAAGTTTACCGGTAGGTTGTGACATAATAATAACAGAAAAATAACTCTAAGCTAAATAATTGTACTAAAGTAAAACAAAATCATAACTCTAATTATCTCAAGAAAATACAATAGTAATTTAATATCTTATTTAGTATGTTTACGTTCGATTCTAACATTCTTAAGATAGAAAAAGTATATTGAAATACAAAAACTGGCTTAGTTCAATAAGTGAAAATTCACTACTATACATAAACTATAACACAATACTGTGAATCCTACTTAAGAGTTTAACGTTGGTTTGATTACAATAAGATCTTTACAATATATAAAATTTATATTACAAATCACATGGCTTGAACAAACGGAAACAAATATTGACATATCGATTTAAAAAAATATACATATTACAATTTGCAAGGTATTTAATTCAGTATGAGTAAGCTACATGAACAGAAAAAAGTAAACTGAGGAGTTCGCATAATTCATAGGTTTTAAGAAATTACATTAAAAATCTCAAAATAATGCATTACATTATAGTACAAGTGTTATGTAGACATAAAAATAAAAAAATAAAATTAATAAGTAGCTTGAACCAAAACAATAAGCGTCTACACCAATCTTACCAATATATATATTTATACATACAACAAAAAACCATCTGAGAAGTGTGACTAACAGGATAATGGAACTATCTTATATATATTAAGGTTAAATGCGTATGTTTTCCGATGCATATATAGTTGTGGGAGCATTAGGAAGAATATGCATGATGTCCTCTTCAGTTTTTACTTGATAGACATGGCCCTCTGGTGACTTTTTTACATAAATCTTTCCATTTCGAGTCCATGAAAATTTCCATCCCTCCTTACGTCCTAGAAAACGAGTTTTACGGAAAAGATCTCTATTTCGTAACGTGAGTCTCTCATTTAAGTACACTATTTTATTTGGTTCATCAGTGAATTCTAATTGCCTTGTAGTAATTTTACCTCGTCGTATACGTGCATTTTTGAGTAATCGATTTCGCGTATCACGTAGTACCAACCGAACAGATATAGGACGGGGAAGGCCATCTCTTTGTTTATTTAAAACGCCTACTCTGTGGATCCAGGTTATATCACGTTCATTTAATTTCACCCCAATGTTTGCGCCTATTGTTAGTAACAGATGCAAAAGATTCTCACCAGGCTTTTCGGGTATTCCTATAATATCAAGATCGTTTGCCATAGCACTTTGTTCTAGGTAGTTTATTTCTGCTTCAAGCTCTTTCATTGTGGTTTCAATTACCGGCAAGTGCGAAATTGATGTTTCTAAAGATTGTACTCTTATATCAATCGTGTCTACTTTTTTTTCAATTTCATCTATACGGTCGCAGCAAGAAGCCACAGAAACAGACAATGAACGTATATCATTGCGTAACTCTTGAAAAGCTGTTCTCATACCTTGGATATCACTTCTAAACAAACGCATTTCTTCTAACAAGCTCATTTGCAACTTTACTTCACTGGTAGCGAATCTATTGACAGGCATATTATCGTATTCGTGACCATCTTTAGGTATGCCGCGATCGTCAGCTGAATCGTTAGGTGTTGGAGTATTTCGATTTTGTTCGGAACGAGAGAGTAATTGTGGTAGTTTTCTACATTTTTTAATCTCGGAGTTTTTGTGTAAAAGCTCATCGTCATCAGAATCCTCGTCAGAGTCCGATTGCAGTTTATCGGCTTGCACTGGCGTGTTCTCATTATCGACTTTTGGTTGTCTACTCTGACATTCTGGGCAATTCCATTTATGTTTTATGTCAGATGTCATTTGCGTAAAGCGTTTCTTGGTAAGATTTGCACACTGCAAATCATAAATTTTATTACATGAATTGCATTTTAGGATACAATTTAAATCTTTTCCAACGATTTTATTCAGACATCCGGAACAAACTATGCGTGAAGGTGGCATACTATTAATATTATCTGCGTAGTTTATGTTCAAAGACAATTACTAGCTTTTAGACCAAGTTTCAGAACTGTAGAATAAATAAATTTGTGAAGAATATTCACAAAAAGTGAAACGCGAAGGATTTCGAACTCAAGTTGTACTACACCACACAATGTCAGCCGAGACAATTTCTGTTGAGCTAAACGAACAATGGATTTCACACTTAAAATATCGGGTCAGTACGCGAAACACTACTTTTTCCATTGAAGGTTTTCAGTCTAGTTCAGTCCTTCTTATCGTTATTATATTATGCATCAGAGTGGTATCTGTTTCATTATCCACAGTTGTAAATAAATAAATGCTCATAAACTATAATACTATACAAAGTCCCGTAGTATAAATACTTAACTATACATTTACTCATTAGGCATACTACTAGATCCAGACAAACACTTATACACTTACATATACACACAAATATATATACACATTTTTTTATGAAGCCTTCGTCGACTTCGTGACTATATCGCCTGAGTAACAATAACAATGACAATAAACTTAATAATAGCTTACATTTATTTTGTATCATACCTTAGCGACACAAATATATACATTAGATTGATTTTTTTTCTATATAAAAAAATATTGTTGAAAATGATGAAAAAAAAAATCTGTGAAAACCATAGCCATATTAAGATATCCCGCATGGTAAATTTCAATCTACCGTAGGATTAACGTAGGAAAGCTTGTTGGTTTGAGTTTAGAATTTTATAACTTTTTAATGGTTCATCAAAAAGGCTAGACCAAATCATTTTCTTGAATAAAATTGAACGCTCTACAAAAAAAGCTATCTTATATGTTTTGTTACACCAACGCGTTTTGAAGTTATTCAACTTTAACATATAATTTATAATATTTTCTTGTTTTTTTCCAATTTTTGACGAAACTACCAAATTTATTTAAAAGAAATTCTATCATTTCCAACATTATTTTCGATATATTTGAGAAGGAAAAAAAATTGTTTTTTTTAATCAGTCTAATATACACTTTACGTTTAATGCGTAACACGTAACGAAATTTTTTCCCTACCGTGCCATAACAAGTTTCACTTCAAAAAAACGTATCTTCTATTCTATTGAATTATGAACGTAATATTATCTTATATATACATTAAATGCTAGTTGGTGCCACTGTTTTCTTACCTACTCTCTGTGTGAATTAAACTACAATTATTTGATAATATAGTATATACTAATATATCATTATACTGAAGTGATCAAAAATCCTTTATCGCTGTCACTAACATTATATATTATAGTGATATTATATATTAAAGACCTCTGTTCGCGATAAGCTCCAAAACTACTGAACAGATTTTCATGCGGTTTTCACCAGTAGATAAAGTGGTATTCATGAGGAAGGTTTTTAGGTATATATATGATTTGACGCAGTTTGATTCAGTACGCGATAAAGTCCGCCGGGCCCGCTAGTTCTATATGAATAAAATAATAGATATCTCAATTCGATATCATCTCGATCTGTTTTTACGTTTACATATACACTTGAAACTCATAATAAATAAAAATACCGATATTTTTATTTAATTTGAAGTTTTACTACGTACAATAATTATATACTACCCATTCAGAGATGTGTGTTTACTTGTCCTGGAGAAAAGAGGAAAGAGATGTGATGCGCATGCTTCGAAGAGGACTAATAAACGTATAACATCATTTGCAAAGAATTTTCATAGATAAACAAACATATTGTATTAATTTTCTTTTATGTTGGTTTCCCCTGAACACAAAATTTAAAGATAATAAATAACGTAAAGTAAGTTATCAGTTAAGGACTCGTATAATAATTAAAACAATATTAATGACTCAATTGTCATCAACAAATGTTTGTGATTTCTACAATACAATAACTCTGTAAATGTTTTCAAATGTGTTTTCAATATACAGTTAAGTGCATCTTAAGTACATAACCTCTTTAACAGATTATATAACAAATGTTTAGCGAGTATTTATTTTCAAAAGAAAACTTTCCAACCGTGTTTTAGTTTGTTATACGGAGGTTTTTATTTTCTATTCACAACTTTCAGTATTTTATCTTATATTGTGTAACGTTAGTAGCGTTTCATGGAATAGAAATTGAAAGTATGGTTATTGTGTGGTGTAGTGTTAAGAAAAATAGATCTGAAATAATAGTATGAACGAACAAAAGTTCCAACAGAAGGAATAACATACTGTTAAATCGTCGATGTCATAACAAGACATCTCAAGACATTGGGACAGTATCTCACTTGATCATAGTAGTAATAATCTTCAGCAATAAGAATTGACTGTGAAAGTCAAAAAAAGAAGAACTTTCTTATCCCTATATTTAATTGAAGAAGGCTTTACTTTGCACTTTCGTCTGGAATAGATTTACCGCCGCTACCAGGTCCTACTGCAACAAAAAACGTTTATTTTATAACACACTCTCTCTCTATTAGTAATTTCAGATGAAAGAGTTATTCAGGTACACCTCGTACAAATAAAATCAAACGTTTTTTGTTGCAGTAGGACCTGGTAGCGGCGGTATAACTCTTTCATCTGAAATTACTAATAGAGAGAGAGTGTGTTATAAAATAGAGGTGTTCGAGTAGTTTGACCGGTGGAATAGCAGTCTGATATCAGCAGGGTCGAATACCGGCCTGTACCAACAAATTTTTCGGAAGGAAAACATTGCGAGGAAACCTGAACCCAAAACATGTTTTGTACTTTCATTGTATATGGAAAAACATATACGTACTGTCGATTTCGCAGAATTTAAATTCGCCAATACGTCATGGGCTGGCGTAACCTAGTCCGTGCTTTCCTTTGTGAAGAAGCCTATGACCCTGCAGTGTTTTTCTTAGAGGCTGGTGACGATGAAGCGTAACAGTAACAAAACCGTTATACTTTTGTTATTATTCAATTGTTATATTTAATAACAAAAGTGATTCTGACGCTACTTGTAACATAAATATACATTTTCAGAATGCGAAGAATAACCTAAGTGATGTGAAGACTGTCGTATTATTATATTTATGCTATAAAATTATTCATAAAAAGTACCTGTATTTCTCTGAAGAAAACAATTTTGTACATACGCTTCTTGGCAGTTGTGACACTTGTCATTTTACGAAGAAACATGGACAGTAGAAGTGTGTTTGTCGTGAGCCACGCGCTGGATTTAAAGCCGAACGCTGTTCATATCGAAGAAGCTCTTAACATAGCGGGTAAGTTAATTGCAAACTAATAATTTCTGAAGGTAATAGAGCCACGCTATATCTATTACTGGTTTCAGCACGAATGAGTCGGCTCGCTCGGAGTAGTACCACCCTCTCACAGAAAACCTACGTGAAGTAACAGCTTGCATTTTTGCGTTTCGTTCGGTCAGTGAGAGCACCGGAGGCCCACCTCTCTTCCCCTTTCTCCTCTCCCCCTTCCGCTTACCTTCCTCCCCCTTCGATACAGGCTGGCAACGTACTTGAGACTCCCTTGGTGTTGCAAGTGTATATGTACGGCGGTGATCACTTTACATCAGGTGACCCGTCTGTTCGTTTGCCTCCTATGATATAAAAATAAAAAATAAAACTAAAATACTTTATTCAATTTAGGCCCTTAGAAGGCGTTTATGACGTAAAATCTACCACCGATTCGGACATACAACCCAGTCATCGATAAGAACCGGCAGCAAGCTCGACCAGGTTTATGTTTTTAACATACATACTTTTCACATATTTCATAATTGAGTATCGTTGGCATAACATGGTATTCTCTTCACTTTGTGAACTAAAATCTGGCTTAACACTGTATGGCTCGTTGCTTATTTAGCACTTAACTTTTTTATACATGTAGGTTTTAGCGTTTGACCACATTCTCGTATGATGTTAAATGAGGATATGTTCTAAGGTCTATGGTATATGGTCTAAACACGCTAACCCTCGATGGGACTGGCTCTTAAGTGCAACTACCAGAACAAACCTACAGGTACGGTTTCACCACGATGTTTTCCTTCACCGGAAGGTCTGACTCAGTTGCAAGTATTCACACCTATGTTCATAGTCGCTGTGTCCGCACACGCTATCAAAAATGCTTCGCATACTTGTAAGATGTTACTATTATATTAATCATAAGCAGATATACATCAGGTTTCCGCCAGCAATCATATGTTAAAACTTAACGCCCTGGCCTAGCAATTCATGCTTGTTTGCTAATTTTGAACCGTACTTAAGTTTAGTAAACAATTCTGGATACCTACCGCTGCTTCTCCATTATTATTGGAAATACACAGTTTTAAAATTACAGGTCATGGTCGGTATAGCTATTTCTTGATTCTGGCGTGTTGTATAACCCACCTGGGCTCCGTTATTGATATGCTCGGCTTTAGCATCGTGGTACCAGCTGCCAGATGTGACCTTCAGTTAACCTTGAAAGAGAGTGCGTTGTTGACCTCCATATCATTTGCAGGTGAGTTGTGTATAAACTTAGTTACTTATATCGCATAGAAATTAAAACATAAACTGGAATAAGTAAGCATTAAAAACTTTTGGCGTTCCGCCCTTTCTTAATTTAATATCATTAGTTGTAAATATTATCACATAATAAATATTAGCACATAAGGCAACAAGGGACTTGTAACCGGGTGCCTAAATATGTAAAAAAACCAACGCGCTATCCAGACATCTGTCATTATCACCCGGGACGCGTAGGAACGTAATGTAAGACGACATATATTAAGAATATTATATTTGTATAACAGTGTAATATGACATGTACCAAGATATTCGCATAAAAGACAGTCAGCAGAACGCCTTCTGTATTTCATTTCGCTCCACACCAAAAACTTTTTAATATATACAATATATATAGAAAACACAGGTTTGCGTGTTCTCTAGTAAAAAATCCCCGTTTTCTCCTCTTTTCACTCTTCAGAATGATTCACTTGCATAACGTGACAGCCTAAGCATCCTAGGGATCAACATCCAAAGTCACCTCAACCTCAGGGAACACATTGGGAATGTTATCTCTGCAACATCTAAGAGATTGAGTATCCTGAATACAGTACGCCCGGCCAGCTATACCTTCTCTATAAGGCACAAGTTTGGCCGTGCAGTGTGTTCCCTTTCTCGTATGACATGGGGTCCTTCAAACGAGGCAAAAAAGTCACATGTGTAGGTCGGCATGATAGCGACGACTGCCACAGTTATTTGACACCGACAGTCGCAAAATATACTTTATTCAATTTAGGCCCTGAGGCGCTTATGGTTATCAAAGCTACCACCGGTTCGAAAAACAACCCAGTTATCGACAAGAACTGGCAAGAAACTCGATCTGATTTATCTCTTCATGTTATATATTTTTACAAAATATAAATAGTTACATTCGTTTTTAATGGATGCACAGAAAGAGGTGTCATTTCCAGACGTCACAATCGTTCACATACTGATGCACCCTATAATAGTCTTTAGACATTAACAACCGCTTGACATGGTCCTTGAACTCACTCCAGCAAATCTGAAATGCGTTTTGGGACTTTATGATAAAACCTAACACTGTTACCTAAAAAACTGTTTTTGGTCTTAGTGAGCCTGAAACATGGAAAGATCAATTTGTTGTTGTTTCTAGTTTCGATTGTACCTTGAAATTATTTAGTATGGACAGATAACAAATATCACGTAATTCAGAAAAATATTGTAATATTCTCGTTGCGTATGCATTAAACAAAATAGTATGCTAACGTCGAATTTTCCAGGATTTATGTTCGCGTTACCTTGGGGCTACTTTGCTGATACGCGAGGTCGGCGTAAAGCTATCCTCATTTCATCAACTGTGGGTTTTATCATCGGTGTCATAAACAGCTTCTCTACAAATTTCTTAATGATGCTGATATTAAAATTTATCGGATGCAGTTTGTAAGTAAGCTTAATTCCTTGATACTCTTACTGAAAATTATTGCTCTGTAGCTTCTATCATTATTTTTATTGCTATGGCTTTATTTTTTAACACTACAGTTTAATGAGAAAATTTTTCGGATACTCGTATCAAAAATTATTGTTCTGATACTTCTATCATTGTTTGTTACTATGGCTTAATTTTTTACACCATCAGTTTAATAGGAAGATTTTTCGTGGCTAGCAGCTGGAATACATTGATAAGTATCTAACCAAACTTTTTCAACTATGAGGTAATTATGATTTAAGGTCAATGATGTCATATATTTTAAGTGGCTGCTGTTTAAAATTACTAAGTTAGTTTTCTGCAAGTCCTACAAGAATACCAAAGATTATAAATAAGTAAATACAATGTATTCGTATCATACAATAGTCCCGATATGTAGGTGGTGGAAAGCATGGTGATGACAGCGTTACAAGCTACCAATGCGCGTTACTTTTTAGTATTCGTATCATACAATAGTCCTGAAATGTAGGTGGTGGAAAGCATGGTGATGACAGCGTTACAAGCTACCAATGCGCGTTACTTTTTAGTATTCGTATCATACAATAGTCCTGAAATGTAGGTGGTGGAAATCATGGTAATGACAGCGTTACAAGCTACCAATGTGCGTTACTTTGTAGTATTCGTATCATACAATAGTCCTGAAATGTAGGTGGTGGAAAGCATGGTGATGACAGCGTTACAAGCTACCAATGCGCGTTACTTTTTAGTATTCGTACCATACAATAGTCCTGAAATGTAGGTGGTGGAAATCATGGTAATGACAGCGTTACAAGCTACCAATGTGCGTTACTTTGTAGTATTCGTATCATACAATAGTCCTGAAATGTAGGTGGTGGAAAGCATGATGATGACAGCGTTACAAGCTACCAATGCGCGTTACTTTTTAGTATTCGTATCATACAATAGTCCTGAAATGTAGGTGGTGGAAAGCATGGTGATGACAACGTTACAAGCTACCAATGTGCGTTACTTTTTAGTATTCGTATCATATAATAGTCCTGAAATGTAGGTGGTGGAAAGCACGGTGATGACAGCGTTACAAGCTACCAATGCGCGTTACTTTTTAGTATTCGTATCATACAATAGTCCTGAAATGTAGGTGGTGGAAAGCATGGTGATGACAACGTTACAAGCTACCAATGTGCGTTACTTTTTAGTATTCGTATCATACAATAGTCCTGAAATGTAGGTGGTGGAAAGCATGGTAATGACAGCGTTACAAGCTACCAATGCGCGTTACTTTGTCGCCTAGAGTTAGATAGATGAAAACAACACCATGGAAATCTGTTTTCAAACAGTCGTGTGTTACGTCATTTTCTACCTTGTAAGAATCAATTATTCTATTTAGATAATCTCTTATCGTTTACATCGTCATTGTCACTTTAAAGTTGGTATTAGTTTTGTTAAAAATAAGCCAAAGGTACAATTTAAAAATTGTAGTACTACAGTATTCTTTACGTTTGTTTGAGTAAGAATACATCTAGTAACAATAATGGATTGCATAGGTAAAAATACCTAAATATTATTTAAATAATCTTTATCGGGATTAATAAAATCTTATTTTCTGTTTTAGTTCTAGCGCATCTTTAACCCTGACGACTACCTACCTAGGAGAATGTATACAGAGGAAACACAGAAATAAAGCCATTTTCGTCCAGAATTGCTTCAATTTGGCAGCGGATTTCGCTAGTTATGGTAAAATAATATTCTTTAAAATAAACATATATATAACATACACTGAGCCTAAAAACATATCTATAATAAACTATGCCCTTGCATTTATATGTCTTCCGCAACTCATAAGTTTTTATCTATATATGTATTATAAAATAGCTAATCAATAAAATTTAAATATATCAGCTTCTTCGAAATGTAAAAACACAATAGTGACTGTTAAAAGTTTAGAAAATGGAGAAGCTAATACAGTTGTAAAGTCATGTCAACTTGTAAATATCATAGGTATATCAGTTTTCGTCACTAAATATATTGGATGACCTAGAAACATGAAATCTACAATAGTCTAGCAGGCCCACAGCTAGTCATGGTGAAGTGACCTCGACCTTAAGATTCATATTGGGAGTGTTATCTCTGCAACATCTAAGAAATTGGGCATCCTGAATAAAGTGAGACGGTTTTTCACGCCCGGCCAACTAAACCTTCTCTATAAGGCATAACTCAGGCCGTGTATGGAATACTGTTTGCATCTCTGGGATGGTTCTGCCCAATAAATCCTTGATGCTATAGACAGATTGCAGCGACGGGTTGTCCGTATTGTGAATGATGCAGACATTACCAACAACCTTGAACCGCTTCAGTTGCAAAGAGACATCGCCTCACTGAGCGTGTTTTATCGTCTGTACCATAGCGAGTGTCCTAAAAAGTTGTTTAACCTCGTCCCATATTCTCCTTTCCAATACAGAACTACAGGGACAGGTACGTGTCTCCACAGATTCACAGTAGCAACCATACCGGCATGAACGAAGAAGTTCGAAAATTCTTATCTTTGTCGTACTGTGAAGATGTGGGATTGCCTCCCAGCCAGTGTGTTCCCTTCCTCTTATGACATGGGTTACTAAACGAAGCGTGAAGAGACACATGTACAGGTCGGCTTGATAGCGACGACTGCCGTTATTATTTAACACCGACAGACACCGATATTTATAGATTGTACTATACTTTCGACCAGGTACCGTCCAGTCATTTACCGAACCAGTTAAAAAAAAAACAGTAAATTAAAGTATATACTAAGAATATTACTCTATCAGCCAAAGTAAACAATTATTTAAATTCGGGTATTGATGTTGATTTAAAGTACAATAACCATAATAGACAACAGGCATTTATGACCGATTCTAAATGAGACAGCAATTATTTCAGAGATTAGTAATTATTCTATATTCCGACTTGAAATTCCTTATATTCCTATAGAATTTTATTCATGAAGCCATTCTTGTGGAAATTCAATGTAAATAATTTATATTATTTTACTGATGGTATAGAAAGAAAGCACCATAAGCAACAGAAGTAGACTATGCTCTGAGTGGAAGTGTAAAAAGCAGAAAAAGCAAAATAACAGTAAACAAAGTTTTTGTTATTGTATCATTTTTACTAACACTAATATATCGCTTGTTCTTCCAGGACTGGCCTATATTTTCCTGCCGCTCAGTTTCAATTTACCATTATGGTCTACATTTACTTATAAGCCTTGGCGTCTTCTATCTTTGACCTTATCTATACCTCTAGCATTGGGTGCATTAATGGTACTATTCCTAAATGAAAGCCCAAAATTTCTAGTAAACCAAGGTGAATTGGACAAGGCTCTAGAAGTTCTCAAATCTACATATAAAGTTAATGGAAGCAAGAACGACATATTTCCGGTAATGTTATTTTAAATATTTCTACACTTCTATCTAAACTGTTATATAATGTAATAAATCCAAACTTGAATATACTTTAACATCGGTATATGAAGGAAACTATTAAAGGAAAACAACAGTTTGGTCTGATATTATATAGATTCTTTAAATATATTTATCAGGTAACAGCTCTGATGGGATATAATAAAGAAGATGAAAATGTATCATTCTGGGAATCAATATTGAGACAAACAGTTTTGATATTCAAACCGCCCTTGTTGTGGAGAACCATACAATTGTTTTATTTACTAACTGTATGTTGCGCTACGTAAGTATAACATTTCATAATTTCTTTTTAAGATTTCAATGAGATTACCTCCGTACAAACCGCCCTTGTTGTGGAGAACCATACAATTGTTTTATTTACTAACTGTATGTTGCGCTACGTAAGTATAACATTTCATAATTTCTTTTTAAGATTTCAATGAGATTACCTCCGTATTAATTAATTAAAAACATCTAGCGAAATATTTTGTGACGTGGTTTTCGTCTTTTGGATTTGGAAGGCATTCTCAAGGCCAGTTAATTTTTTTATACTTTATGGGTTTATCCTTTGATTACAATCGCACTTCATGTTAAAAGTCGATGTGGTCCAAGATGATAAACACGCTTAACATAGAAAGATTGGCTCTCAAGCACTGCTGCTGCAAGATACCCACTTGTAAAACCCATACTTATTTAGCAACAGATTTTACCTGCCACAATGCTATGGTTCCATCAGGAAATTTTCCTTCGCTGAAAGCTCTGGCGCGTCCATCGCCACGGTATCCGAATATTAGGCATGGAGTTATTAACGCGTCAAGCACTGAATTCAGAGTGTCGTGGAAACCACGACGATGTGAGCACTTAGATAATAATCCAAGTATACTGTGATATTCTTAGTGTAATTGTATGTTTAGTTTTAACATACTTTAATTATTTCTTTGCTTTAGTAATAATGTTTTCTACTTGTGGTTTCCTGCCATGGTTAATTCATTCTACAACAACGCTGGAGATGGTAACAAGAAAAATTTTTGTCAGAGAATCATCGCAAATATATCTACACCGATAAATGAGAATGTAAGTTTCACTATAACTAAAGTCAAAATTTATTTCACTCTTATGTATTAGGTTTGATTATAATTTCACTTCATGTTCCGAGATTATGTAAATATATTCCAACAAAACAATGTCGAGAAATAAATTGTTAATGAGATTTTAAATACCAAGTCTTAGGCAGTAATTTTGCATTGTAATGAGTACATAACATTCATAAATATATTCAAGCAGATTATTAAATTATAAAATTCAACAAAAATAAATTCATCGTTTGTAACAAGTCTCATGAATAAGCAACGTGTTACGATCTTAAATTATCTATCTCACGATATTTTGCATTTGATGTATGTAATTTGTCTTTGATTGCCCTAAAAGTATCTACTTAATTTAGTTGACAAGTCACTAATAACTAAAATTATTTTTTATTCAGAAGAACGTTTACATAATGCCGTGTAAAAATATCATCTGAGATAGCTTATCATAATCTAATTATATGTTAATTCAATAAGATCTCATTGTCATCAGGAACTATGCAACGATCATATCCCAATGAACACCATATACGCAGGAATACTGTTTTCGCTATTCTTTGTGATACTCAACTTGGCTGTAATAAAGCTGGCTTCGATGAGGAAGCTACTGCTCGCAGTGACCTTCGTAATATCAGCTAGTGGAGCAGCCTTACTTAATTTATTCGACAATCAAATTGTCAGTGTAGCACTCTTCATCACAATCCAGACCACCGGAATCTGCATTGGAAGTGTTTCATCATATTTCGTTGACATATACCCTACGTCTTACAGGTAACTTTATAGGAAAGTGAAATAAATGACGGAATAATGAAGAAACATATATTATTAGGGATTCCTTCAGATTATTAAATGAACACCGTGAAATGGTATTCGCACTAGAATATTATTTTTCTTTTGTATAGAACAGTGGTCGGCAAACTAGCCATCCCAAAGTGTCAAATATAAACAATACAAAACTGCATTTAATTTAAATAGCCTTTTTTAACCTTAGGCTTTGCTTTAGAAGATATATTTTTATGCAAATTATCTTGACTACAACTACTCTCTCGAGCTTGCCTTTTGTCAATATGTATTTTTACGAGCGACTAACCGTGCTATTGTGCTTTATAAAAATATGCCTATTTTCTATGGGCTTACGTTTCATAAATATTTACGTGTCTCTTGCAAGGCAAGTTAATATATAATATTTCGTGTCCGCACTGAACACTTTTTGTGTAAGGCCCGCAACCAACAAGCGAAAGAGCTGTATGCGGCCCTGGGCATAGAATATTAAAATAAAAGATTGAACTGATATTTTGGCTAATAGACACCCATAGGGATACTTGTTAATATATGATTCTTATGGTCAATTGCCTTTGTAAGCGCTGAATGATGGCAGAAAACAATAACTGCCTCTGACTAGATCGTGATCACCCTCCTACATAGTGATAAACTTAGGGCTTTCACATTCCAGGAACATGCCCATGTATATTAAATAACCAATTGGGAAACCCGACATGCGCAGAGTGATAATCCCGTCACAGTAAATGTTTTTTAGTGTGTCGCGTATTCGAGTTAGCTCATATATATTTAGCAAATAAGTGAATAAGTATCCGGTATTTTTAGATACTATAACGTTCGATACAACTATGTCGTAAACCTAATATGTTAATATGTAAAACATACATAGTGATAGAGCGTTTTTAAAACACATCTTTACCTAAAGCAACAGTCCAAGCCGAGGTTCAGCTATTCTGGCACCCTAGAGTTTTTTTCCAAGCGACGAAGTGCCTTAAGAGCTCGCCTAAGTCCGGTGAACCTATAAAAGTCCGCCAGGCCAATAGAGAAGTCAGTTCGAAAAAAAATTAAGACATCTGGCTAGCTAGCTACCACCTACAAATTGAATAACTGTAAAGTATATATAAATGTTGTTCGACAGCTGTCTGAAAGCCAGTACTTACTTAATCTCAATGTGTTATCATATTAGAACAGGTTAACCTTAATTCATATCGCTCTACAGAATAATGTAGTCGAAAATAAACTTATAAATGGAGTATTCGAAATAAATATAAAAACGTACTGCAGTTTTTTATCGCCAAGGTCAGATGACTAAGGTTACTGTAAATTACTAGAAATAAGTAACATTATTAATGAAGAAAAACAAAAACACGTAACTGTAATAATACTGATTTTTTTTTTAAATTATACCATGAAACAACTGTTCATTTGGGAAACGGCAAATAAAAAAAAACTTTTCTTATTTATAGTTCATAGACTTAAATACTATATAACCTATATTATACTTATGATTAAGTTGACTGTAATGCTACCTCATATGTCAAAAAGCCTATCAATCCATTTAGGCTTCAAAATAAAATAACATATAGGAACATTATTACCCTACTTTTATGCACTTGGATAACTAACGTGAGGCTTCAACTTTGACAAATTTCTTTGATTACTTTCAGAGGGTTAGCATCAAGTTTGGGAATGATGGTGAATAGATTCGGTTGTCTCGGCGGAGTCAATTTAGTCGGAGCTCTGGTAGTTTCCATTTTATCTTAGTATCTCTTGTCATATGCCCTGTCCATTGCCACTTTAGTTGCTTAACTTTTTTTATTATGTCTTGTACTTTTGTTGTCGATCTTATTTCTTGAGCTCTTTTTCGGCTATAAACACAAGTGGTCGATTATTCAAATATAAACTTAAATACTACTACTTAAATACTAATAACCTATATTATTCTTATGTTGACTGTAATGCTACCTCATATGTCTAAAAGCCTATCTATCCATTTAGGCTGCAAAATAAAATGATGATGATTGATTACTTTCAGAGGATTAGCATCAAGTTTGGGAATGATGGTGAATAGATTCGGTTGTCTCGGCGGAGTCAATTTAGTCGGAGCTCTGGTAGTTGATTACTGTCAAGTGACATTCTACAGTTGGGCTGTATTTATTTTAAGTAAGTGAATACGCTGTAAAATACATCGAAAATCATTCTTCCCGACAATTTTGTACAATTTTTTTTTAATTTGACACTTTATTCCACTGCGTCATATATTTTCGTCCATCTATCACATGTCGTAATACAGGCGACGCGCGACCGTGGAGTAAGGGTAAAGTTTGGTGAAGCTGTTAAGACCTTGCCTGGTCAATAGCGAAGTCAGTTAAAAAAAAAGAAAAATGCTGAGCAGCCTACGCCAATATAGCGACGTGTATCGCTCAAATGATTAAATGACTTAAATAAACATTGTGTTCAGTTTTTAACATGCGTCTATCATCTGAATTATTGTATTTATTATGTATTGCGTACTCTAATACGCAGATTGAAGTTAAAATGTATAGTTGTATATCTTGTCTACTATTCATTTCCCATTATCATTACCATAGTCCAATTATTAAGTTACGATTAAAAACGCAATTTTAATACCCTAAATCGAATTTCCAGAAAAAATTCAGTTAAATGCCTACAAACTGAAAAATCATCGTCAGTAACCACTGTCGTGCTGCTTGCACACTTCTCGGTAGCTGATAATAGACTGGTTGATCCCGAAACATGGTCCCTAAAATGATGATCCCTAAAATTTGTCAAAATGATGGTTTATCACCTAGTGTGAGGTGGTAGCGTTCTAATCGGTTACAGACACTCTCCTTAACCCTTGAATACTGAGTACATTCAAGATAGTTCTGAAACATGTTACACCTACTTTTGCTACTGGGGTGGTTGCAAATAAAAAAAAACTTTTCTTATTTATAGTTCATAGACTTAAATACTATATAACCTATATTATACTTATGATTAAGTTGACTGTAATGCTACCTCATATGTCAAAAAGCCTATCAATCCATTTAGGCTTCAAAATAAAATAACATATAGGAACATTATTACCCTACTTTTATGCACTTGGATAACTAACGTGAGGCTTCAACTTTGACAAATTTCTTTGATTACTTTCAGAGGGTTAGCATCAAGTTTGGGAATGATGGTGAATAGATTCGGTTGTCTCGGCGGAGTCAATTTAGTCGGAGCTCTGGTAGTTGATTACTGTCAAGTGACATTCTACAGTTGGGCTGTATTTATTTTAAGTAAGTGAATACGCTGTAAAATACATCGAAAATCATTCTTCCCGACAATTTTGTACAATTTTTTTTTAATTTGACACTTTATTCCACTGCGTCATATATTTTCGTCCATCTATCACATGTCGTAATACAGGCGACGCGCGACCGTGGAGTAAGGGTAAAGTGAAAGTCTGGTGAAGCTGTTAAGACCTTGCCTGGTCAATAGCGAAGTCAGTTCAAAAAAAAAAGAAAAATGCTGAGCAGCCTACGCCAATATGATGACGTGTATCGCTCAAATGATTAAACGACTTAAATAAACATTGTGTTCAGTTTTTGACATGCGTCTATCATCTGAATTATTGTATTTATTATGTATTGCGTACTCTAATACGCAGATTGAAGTTAAAATGTATAGTTGGATATCTTGTCTACTATTCATTTCCCATTATCATTACCATAGTCCAATTATTAAGTTACGATTAAAAACGCAATTTTAATACCCTAAATCGAATTTCCAGAAAAAATTCAGTTAAATGCCTACAAACTGAAAAATCATCGTCAGTAACCACTGTCGTGCTGCTTGCACACTTCTCGGTAGCTGATAATAGACTGGTTGATCCCGAAACATGGTCCCTAAAATGATGATCCCTAAAATTTGTCAAAATGATGGTTTATCACCTAGTGTGAGGTGGTAGCGTTCTAATCGGTTACAGACACTCTCCTTAACCCTTGAATACTGAGTACATTCAAGATAGTTCTGAAACATGTTACACCTACTTTTGCTACTGGGGTGGTTGTTACAACTGATAAGAAGTTGAAACTGTGATTTTTACGACTAACCGAAATTCATCTATACTTTTTCAACTTCATTTAAGTCATACGAGCAACTGCCATGATCGAGGCGTGTTTGTGCGTCTCTAAATCTATAAAAACTCATCAAGCCAACAACGGATAGTCAGGTCTATTGGGGTACTGACAACAAAGTCTTTTTTTGTAAACGAAATACTTCGATTTTATTATAGAAACAATTACACACTATATGATGCACAGTAAAAAAAAATGACTCGACAGAAAAAAGCTATAGGCGCCATCAACATTAAACAATATCGTCTCGTAACATTAAGCAAAGACATTTATAACATACAGCCACCTAATGTTGTAGTATAAAATTTATCCCAATAAGGTCAAAAGAAATTATAGTATATATATACTTGCCCTTATTATTTTATGTCTTCTCATTTCTACAGGTGGTGTCGTTGCTGCACTTCTCTTGCCATCTGATAAAAAACTAATTATAAGATAATAAATTATATATAAAGTTTTGGTTGTATAAATTATTTTTTTAAGTGGACTAACATATAAATATTGTCAAATTCCCGACAGTCATTTAGCCTTTCCCCTGTCGAATCTTAATTATTCATAATTAAGCGTGCTTATTAGTTTACAACTAAATATGTCGTCGTGTCGTGCTTAATTGTTAGTACCACGAGTACCACATGTCATCATATATATCGTATTTAATCAACTCAATTGTCATAAAAATTGAATCAAAGTAAAGTAATGAAATAAACATTATTTTTATTTAATCGACACACAGCGCGTCCAAATTATTAAATGAATTTAACCTAATAAATGAGTTATTTGCAACCGAATTCCAAGGCAAGTAAATTGTTTTATCGGTGTCATTCGATAACTAGTCTCACCTTACCGCCTTACCATCACTTAATCTTATCTTAGAAATACTCAGACAGACCATTTACTATCAGACATCTATCCTCAACCAAACAGCAGTGTAATATAGTCCAAAGCTTAAAATATAATAACAAAATGTAATAAAAAGCTTTTCGTATCACAATAAAATGAAAATATAAAAATGTAAAATTGTTTTATATATTTACCAAAATTTCTAGATAACTTAAGAATGAAGAAGACTGTTAAAAAGACGAAAAAGAAGAAGTTGTTGAAAAAGACTGTTAGCCTAATATCCTAGTTGTTCAATAGCGTATTACAATTTTCATCCAACGCACCGAATAAAAACGCATTACGAGTGATGTCTACTGGAATAATATATTAAATATCAGATACATTCTATATTAAATACTAGCTTCTGTTCGCGACTTCGTCCGCGTGGCATAGTTACTTTGGGCTAACGCGAACACGCAGCGGAAGCTATCAAGAGGAAAAAATCCCCGATTTTAAAATATTCTTCATTAGTGCTCCTATTGGTCTTAGTGTGATATTATGTAACCTATAACCTTCCTCGAGAAATTAGCTATATAACACTGAAATAATTTTTCAATTCGGACCAGTAGTTCCTGAGATTACCTCCTACAACTTCACAAACTCACAAACTTTACCTCTTTGTAATATTAATATATATTAATTATAGTGAACGTTACTTTACACTTCCGACTGGAATAGATTAGCAGCTACTCAATCTTACTGCAACAAAAGTCGTTTGATATTATTTGTCCGAGTGTACCTGAAAAAGAAAACTAATACGAGTAATAGAAAGAGAGCGAAATATTAGTACCTAAACCAATAAAAAAAATTGAATACGCGTTTTTATTGTTTGAGTTACGAACATTTCACTCTTTCTATTACTAATTCCAGGTGTAGTAACTTTTTCAAGTAAAAAAAATGTAATAATTCATCTTGTAATTAAACATATTAAAATACATTATAATGACATCTAGCGGACAGAATAATGAAAATATAAAAATAAGACAGGAGTTGTGCAAAAAATAATCAACATTAAATTACATTTATTCGTCGTGACATCTAGCGAATAGTATCTGTATTCAATATATGCCTTATTCGAATCAAGAGGTATTATTTTGTGCGTCAGTCTCATAAATATACCAGTAGATGGCAATGAAAGATATTAAAACCATTGCCGCTTAATTTGATGAGATTGTTGTCAAACTTAGAAAGTAGAAAGTAAAGTAGAATATAATAAAAAATATGAGCAATTATTGTAACGTTTTTACCAGTACTTTTTTACCTATAAATTCACACATCAATAGATACGCTGTCCAGTAATAATTATAAAATGTATTATAATCAGTTTATCATAAAATAATTGTCACAACAAAACTCAGCAATGCATATATTGTAACTTCTGAGAATTACAATTTCTCATTGTTTCTATACCCAACTGTCGAAACTTCTAGTACATAATGACAACGACGTAAAGCGATGGACTCTCAATGGTGGGCATTGTTTTTGAATTCCACTGGATTCACTATCCGGAAACATTTCCAGCTTCATTCCAATATTTTGTCTTCATTATGTCCATACCAAAAAGATATTCCGATGTATATTTAGGCCGTGATGTATAGGTAAAGGTCACGACATATGGTTTGGACACAAAACTTCGACAACTTCGTATTTGAACATATATACATTATTGATATTGAAACAACTGTTTGGATTATTGATCGATTATTTTTAGATATTAGTTAAACCACTTTAGTGTCATTTTGGCTCGTATTCCTAGCGTTATTGTTTCTGACACGTAATTGATTTCATACTTGGTAAAAGCAAGACAGTACGAGAAATGACTTTATATTAACTCTAAAATAGTGAGTCCGTAATCAGTAATAACCACCAAGCTTTAGCTAATGTTGCTTCTTGTCTGCATAATATCAAAATAAATGTACGAGTAAATCTATACAAAAGAGTACATACTTTAGATTAAATTCCTTAAGGAGCCGCGGATATTCTTAACACGGTTGTTAGCAATAGCAATCTTCCAGATATTTATAATCACGGATTGAACTGCGCTTCTGTTTATAGTTGGTAAGTGTGATCTATTCGTGATAAAGTCTAAGTTGTGGTGGTCTAGTGATTTGACCGGTGGAATTTCGATGTCCACAGGTCCACATATACCAACGAAATTGTGAGAATTCGAAAACATTTACTAATTTCTATTAGTAACACTACTGGCTGACGGTGATGGAAAATATCGTGAGGAAACCTAAACCTGAGAAATGTTCTTGTAGTACTACTGTATGTGGGAAATATAGAACTGTAGATTTCTTAGAGTTTGAAATTCGCCAATATGGCGTGGGTTGGCTTGGTGACTATGTCCATATCTTTCTTCGGGAAGAGGCCTATGATGCTGCAATGGTTCTTTTATCACGTGTGATGATCAGTGAAGATCATGAGATCATGAGATACACTACCGCTGTTGATACCCCTGTGGATATACAGGTGAAGGTGCCGTCCTCCGACGATCATCGTCGTCAAACTTCCTTCCGTAGGGAAGCGAAGTTCGGGTACTTCACCCACAGACTCGAGGAGTAACGTCTCCTCCGGGTTGTCCCGTAGAGTCCCTATAGAAATCCTGATCGACCACATCTCTAACGACCTTAAGTTGAAAGATTTTCCTGTCCCAGAGGGACAACGTATGTACCACCCCCATACGAAGGGTCTCTACAACCGCTCCAAAGAGAGTCCATATTTCCCGGCGTTATCGTTGGGCCCCAGCGGAAATCGTTTGTACCCTCATAGTGTCACAACTGTCAGGTATACGGACACTACGCACATAACTGTCGTCTGCATCCCGGGTTCGTTAAGTGCCTCAGTGACCATTCCATTAGGAAATATTCCCGCACCCCGGCTCATACCGAGCCTCCGAGCTGCGTGTTATGCGGCGGTTCGGATTACGCAACGAATTATTGTGACCGTCCTCGAGTCCCGCGCACTAAGCGCTCCTGGCAACTCAGTCCGGTTTTTCCGCCCAGGGCGCCTGCTTCTGTTGTCTTTAGAGGCCTTCCCTAGCTTGCCAAGAATTTCACGTTTACCGACAGCACCTACACTTGCGCCAAGCGTGCTCCCCGACCTGGACGTGTTCCTTAAGCTCTCTGGTATCCCAAGCCCTTGTACCAGCCAAAGCCCCAACCCCAGAGAGTTAAGCATGCTCAGGCTGATCCCACCTTCTCCTTTTCCCTTCTTGGCATCGACTGGCTCGCGCAGCTGCTCTTCGTACACAAGATTACGAATATTTTATTTTTATTTAATTTAATTTTAATTTGATATCACTGCATTTAATGCGATGTTAAATAATAATGAAAACGTCGGTCTGCTTAACGCCATTTCAAGCTTCCCTGTTATCGCGTCTATCCTACAGAGTCACGCGCGCGCCTAAGTTTCTGATAAATAAATCGTTCTAGCATAGATACAATAAATCCACGTATTTAGTTATCTCTAACAGTCGAAATACATGCAATTAAAATTGTATAATTTACAAGCGTATACATGTATGAATAGCTTAGCTTAGTTTAGCTCAGTTAGATTGCGGTGTTAGACAACACCCCTTAGTTTTTTTTATAAACGTGGTGAAACCCCTTATGGATACACCACCTTCTCGGTGGAGAGAGTGAGTTATATCCGATTCGCACGGACTTAAAACCCCATGGTGTACCGTCCGACCGCATTGTAGGGCCGGCATGGAATCGATCTATGCTAGTCCCCTTGGATAGCCGCCCCAACGGTCCACCCGGCGAAAGGTGACCGACGGCTCCTTCCAAATAGGGAAGCAGACTGGGTACACACCAGCTGCCTCCCCCCGTCCGCCGGACCTGTGCAATGAGGAAATTGGCCCCCCGGCTCATCCCCTCAGGTCCGGCTACGGTGGTGGGAGGAGGCGTCAGTTTGAGGGTCATATTCGTGGGTCCTCTCCGCCGCGTCCTTCTGCGTATTGACGTCCTCGCACAAGTCATTCCCTCTTACGGCCGTGACCAGACAGACTCAGAAAGAGTGAAAAAAAAAAAGAGTGTGGTGCGGTGTGGTGTCCTTCGCAGCGCCGCATTCATGGCATGCGGCGGTTGGCTGGTGCAGGTACCACCCCAAACATCCATGCACGGTTAGCACCTGCGCCAGTCGGAACGACAAGGAGCCCTAACTTATGCCTATCCACTCCGGCGTCTATCGTGTAACGCCCGAACCCCGCGTCCGCCAGGTCCTGCCTCCATCGCACGATCGCTTTCTCCCTCCCCACCCGTCTTCTTTACTCAATCCCTCTGGGAGCCGGAGGTTCCCCAGTACTCTTCCTTGCCACCGTGAACTCGTACACGGCTGCAAGAACTCCCACCTCCAGCTCCCAGGGCAGGGAGCCGGTGAGCGCAAGAGCCACCGCGGAGGCCACGGTGCGGTACCCCCTAATTACCCTCAGTGCCACTATGCGCTGCGCAGCGTGCAACGCCAGCACATTAACGGCACCAAGGCCGTCGGCCCACACCGGGGCCCCGTAGACGGCCGTCGCCCGCACAACTTCCATGTATAGTCGGCGGCAACCAGCACTCGGCTCCTCTATGTTGGGGAGCAGCTGGCCGAGTGTCGCCGCCGTCCCCACAAGTTAGACAACAGTCCAAGTTGAGGTGAAGCTGTAAAGGCCTCTGAGGCCAATAGCATTATCAGTTTGAAAAAAAAAGGAGCCGGGTTTATATTTATTATTGGGCCGTTCACATGTCTACATAATTATATTCGTAACTAAAGACAGTAGCGGGTTACTGTATTGGCTAATAAAGATGACGTCTACATAGGGCGACGACATACTATTATAACTGCCACCTCAACATCGTGTTGCCCCGACGTAGGTATACATATAAAGAGTAGTATAATTTTAAAAATTATTATAAATCGCCATCGATCCGCGAGTTTTTATTAATATTTTGTTAAAGAATTATTACCATAATATTACTAGCGGCCACCCGCGACTTTATCTGTGTTTGTGTCCTTATAAATGGTGATATCATGTTTGTGTAACTGTATAATTTATATAGCGTACGCCGGTATTATTCCCAGATGACAGGATGTTATCCAACCTATTTCGCACTTATAAAAAATAAAGCAGATTGAGTTTCCTGCCGGTTCTTCTCAATAACTGAGTTGTTTTCCGAACTGTGATAGCTTTGACATTCATAATCGCCTTCTGAGAGCCTAAATTGAATAAAGTAGTTTTGATTTTAATTCAGTCAATTCAGCTAAACTAAACAAGTTCGAAAAACAATCGACAAAATGAATGCTGTTTAACTGTGTGTGAGTATGTGTGCACGTATGTGGGAATGATGTGTTGTGTGAGTAAAATTTTTCAGTGCCACTGTATAGCGCTAGTAACTCGCTTAGGGTCATTCCCACATACGTGCACACATACTCACACACAGTTAAACAGCATTCATTTTGTCGATTGTTTTTCGAACTTGTTTAGTTTAGCTGAATTGACTGAATTAAAATCAAAACTACTTTATTCAATTTAGGCTCTCAGAAGGCGATTATGAATGTCAAAGCTATCACAGTTCGGAAAACAACTCAGTTATTGAGAAGAACCGGCAGGAAACTCAATCTGCTTTATTTTTTGATGATATCTATTTTTACAAACATATTCATTCATTTTTGGTGGATGGACAGAGAGGTGCATTATTTCCAATTGACGATATAAAATATATGTGTGAGTTCGTAAGGCACACATGCTGATATACGTGTGGGCGTCACTAATTCATATACGTATGATTAGCTTCGTTAGTTTAACTTCCCGTCCGCCGGACCTGTGCAATGAGGAAATTGGCCCCCCGGCTCATCCCCTCAGGTCCGGCTACGGTGGGGGGAGGAGGCGTCAGTTTGAGGGTCATATTCGTGGGTCCTCTCCGCCGCGTCCTTCTGCGTATTGACGTCCTCGCACAAGTCATTCCCTCTTACGGCCGTGACCAGACAGACTCAGAAAGAGTGTGGTGCGGTGTGGTGTCCTTCGCAGCGCCGCATTCATGGCATGCGGCGGTTGGCTGGTGCAGGTACCACCCCAAACATCCATGCACGGTTAGCACCTGCGCCAGTCGGAACGACAAGGAGCCCTAACTTATGCCTATCCACTCCGGCGTCTATCGTGTAACGCCCGAACCCCGCGTCCGCCAGGTCCTGCCTCCATCGCACGATCGCTTTCTCCCTCCCCACCCGTCTTCTTTACTCAATCCCTCTGGGAGCCGGAAGTTCCCCAGTACTCTTCCTTGCCACCGTGAACTCGTACACGGCTGCAAGAACTCCCACCTCCAGCTCCCAGGGCAGGGAGCCGGTGAGCGCAAGAGCCACCGCGGAGGCCACGGTGCGGTACCCCCTAATTACCCTCAGTGCCACTATGCGCTGCGCAGCGTGCAACGCCAGCACATTAACGGCACCAAGGCCGTCGGCCCACACCGGGGCCCCGTAGACGGCCGTCGCCCGCACAACTTCCATGTATAGTCGGCGGCAACCAGCACTCGGCTCCTCTATGTTGGGGAGCAGCTGGCCGAGTGTCGCCGCCGTCCCCACAAGTTAGACAACAGTCCAAGTTGAGGTGAAGCTGTAAAGGCCTCTGAGGCCAATAGCATTATCAGTTTGAAAAAAAAAGGAGCCGGGTTTATATTTATTATTGGGCCGTTCACATGTCTACATAATTATATTCGTAACTAAAGACAGTAGCGGGTTACTGTATTGGCTAATAAAGATGACGTCTACATAGGGCGACGACATACTATTATAACTGCCACCTCAACATCGTGTTGCCCCGACGTAGGTATACATATAAAGAGTAGTATAATTTTAAAAATTAATATAAATCGCCATCGATCCACGAGTTTTTATTAATATTTTGTTAGAGAATTATTACCATAGCTTACTAGCGGCCACCCGCGACTTTATCTGTGTTTGTGTTCTTATAAATGGTGATATCATGTTTGTGTAACTGTATAATTTATATAGCGTACGCCGGTATTATTCTCAGATGGCAGGAACCTATTTCGCACTTATAATAGCTGTATGAATTCTGATGTATAAGTTATATTACTGTAGACTTCCAGCAGAGTTTGTTCGCTGGCATTCCAGCCCGTTAGTGGTATCCGTCGCGAATTACACAACCATACCCGACGCCCCGCGATATCAAAGATAGCCGAAAAATATCTTCTCCAATCTCTCGGTAAAATAACGACAGCGAATAATCAGTACCCGTTTTTAAATTACAATACGTATCTTCGATCCCCTATAGTGGAGCCCCTAAGCGAGTTACTAGCGCTATACAGTGGCACTGAAAAATTTTACTCACACAACACACTTTTTTCGAACTTGTTTAGTTTAGCTGAATTGACTGAATTAAAATCAAAACTACTTTATTCAATTTAGGCTCTCAGAAGGCGATTATGAATGTCAAAGCTATCACAGTTCGGAAAACAACTCAGTTATTGAGAAGAACCGGCAGGAAACTCAATCTGCTTTATTTTTTCATGATATCTATTTTTACAAACATATTCATTCGTTTTTGGTGGATGGACAGAGAGGTGCATTATTTCCAATTGACGATATAAAATATATGTGTGAGTTCGTAAGGCACACATGCTGATATACGTGTGGGCGTCACTAATTCATATACGTATGATTAGCTTCGTTAGTTTAACTTCGTATTGTTATATCCAAGGCAATAGCGCCATGAGCGCTCACCTCATTAGTCCGGTGAAGCTGTTAAGGCCTATCAGGCCAATAGCGTTAAAAAACCGTTCAGTGGTTTTTGTTTGAAAAGTAACAAGCATACATACTTTCTCTTTTATACTATTGATAGGATTTGTGTTAATAATCTATAGTTTGAATTAACGTTATTAATTATATATTGATATGAATATATTAGTATAAATTAAACGATATAAAATATGTATATGTACTTAGTAGCCAACAGTTGTTCGTGATTAATACAAAAAGAAATAGAATCGGCTTCTACAATCCGTGTAATGCCACTAAATAATTATTAAACTAGCTTATTGAAATCTTTATAAAAGTAAATATTCCTAGAATACTCTCTTGATAAAATAACACGTGTATTGTGTACGTCATACTTTTAATTATTTAATTCATTTCAATATAAATCATAACATCTACCATCTTTGAAATATTACCCTCACCATATATAGTTGTCTTAAGCGTTTATAATATTATTTCAGCGCTTAAAACTTTTTCTTGCAGATTAATAATTTTGTGTTTGTACGTTTTGGGAATTGTGAGATTTGCGTTTTTATGACGTAACATGAAGAGCACAGGTGTGTTTGTCGTGAGCCACGCACTGGATATGATTCGCGAAGCTTCATATTATCTCTCGAACTGCTCGTTTTTGTAATAGGAATATGGCTGCATGTGCAGTATATCATACGTTTGGTTGGTAATACGTTTATAATGATTGCTCCGAGTGCGAATACATATGAATCAGGCTAACATTAATAAATTTAATTAATAAATTTTAAATTCCAGGTCATGGTCGTTACAATTATTTTTTAACCTTGGCGTGCTCTTTAATAAACTTAGGCTCCTATCTTGATATGCTTGGCTTTAGTATCGTTGTACCAGCAGCAAGTTGTGATCTTTACCTCAGCTTGGAACAGAGTGGGATGCTGAACTCCGTATCGTTTGCAGGTGGGTTATTAATTAACTGATTCTTTAAAAATATTACATATAGCTTCGGTAATAGTGTAAAGAAAACAATCATTATGAAGAAGGTAACTATATACAAGGCAAAAACAGCATATTTTGTCCTATTGTGATATTTGTTAACTCCGCAAGATTGCCCTCCAACCACCGCTTCGAGTACCTAGCGCTCGAATCTAAGAGCTTGCTCAAAGTTGTAACCATCATAGATGTTTTTGTCTTTCTACATTTCTGCCTGTAATATCTGTGTATATCAATTATATCACATAGTTCGGTAAACAATTCGAACTTTTCTCAGGTACGGAACACAACATTGAGTACACATATATTGTTCCAGGCTTTATATTCGCGTTACCATGGGGCTACTATGCTGATACTTATGGCCGGCGTAAAGCCATTCTCATATCCTCGACTGAAAAATATCTTCTCCAATCTCTCGGTAAAATAACGACAGCGAATAATCAGTACCCGTTTTTAAATTACAATACGTATCTTCGATCCCCTATAGTGGAGCCCCTAAGCGAGTTACTAGCGCTATACAGTGGCACTGAAAAATTTTACTCACACAACACACTTTTTTCGAACTTGTTTAGTTTAGCTGAATTGACTGAATTAAAATCAAAACTACTTTATTCAATTTAGGCTCTCAGAAGGCGATTATGAATGTCAAAGCTATCACAGTTCGGAAAACAACTCAGTTATTGAGAAGAACCGGCAGGAAACTCAATCTGCTTTATTTTTTGATGATATCTATTTTTACAAACATATTCATTCGTTTTTGGTGGATGGACAGAGAGGTGCATTATTTCCAATTGACGATATAAAATATATGTGTGAGTTCGTAAGGCACACATGCTGATATACGTGTGGGCGTCACTAATTCATATACGTATGATTAGCTTCGTTAGTTTAACTTCGTATTGTTATATCCAAGGCAATAGCGCCATGAGCGCTCACCTCATTAGTCCGGTGAAGCTGTTAAGGCCTATCAGGCCAATAGCGTTAAAAAACCGTTCAGTGGTTTTTGTTTGAAAAGTAACAAGCATACATACTTTCTCTTTTATACTATTGATAGGATTTGTGTTAATAATCTATAGTTTGAATTAACGTTATTAATTATATATTGATATGAATATATTAGTATAAATTAAACGATATAAAATATGTATATGTACTTAGTAGCCAACAGTTGTTCGTGATTAATACAAAAAGAAATAGAATCGGCTTCTACAATCCGTGTAATGCCACTAAATAATTATTAAACTAGCTTATTGAAATCTTTATAAAAGTAAATATTCCTAGAATACTCTCTTGATAAAATAACACGTGTATTGTGTACGTCATACTTTTAATTATTTAATTCATTTCAATATAAATCATAACATCTACCATCTTTGAAATATTACCCTCACCATATATAGTTGTCTTAAGCGTTTATAATATTATTTCAGCGCTTAAAACTTTTTCTTGCAGATTAATAATTTTGTGTTTGTACGTTTTGGGAATTGTGAGATTTGCGTTTTTATGACGTAACATGAAGAGCACAGGTGTGTTTGTCGTGAGCCACGCACTGGATTTAAAGCCTGATGCAGTCCATGTAGAAGAAGCCCTCGATATAGCAGGTAGGACATTATTACACTTTTAATTTTTTCTTAAAGCTATAAAAATTGAGATGATTTTAAATTCCAGGTCATGGTCGTTACAATTATTTTTTAACCTTGGCGTGCTCTTTAATAAACTTAGGCTCCTATCTTGATATGCTTGGCTTTAGTATCGTTGTACCAGCAGCAAGTTGTGATCTTTACCTCAGCTTGGAACAGAGTGGGATGCTGAACTCCGTATTCGCCGCCGTCCCCACAAGTTAGACAACAGTCCAAGTTGAGGTGAAGCTGTAAAGGCCTCTGAGGCCAATAGCATTATCAGTTTGAAAAAAAAAGGAGCCGGGTTTATATTTATTATTGGGCCGTTCACATGTCTACATAATTATATTCGTAACTAAAGACAGTAGCGGGTTACTGTATTGGCTAATAAAGATGACGTCTACATAGGGCGACGACATACTATTATAACTGCCACCTCAACATCGTGTTGCCCCGACGTAGGTATACATATAAAGAGTAGTATAATTTTAAAAATTAATATAAATCGCCATCGATCCACGAGTTTTTATTAATATTTTGTTAGAGAATTATTACCATAGCTTACTAGCGGCCACCCGCGACTTTATCTGTGTTTGTGTTCTTATAAATGGTGATATCATGTTTGTGTAACTGTATAATTTATATAGCGTACGCCGGTATTATTCCCAGATGACAGGATGTTATCCAACCTATTTCGCACTTATAATAGCTGTATGAATTCTGATGTATAAGTTATATTACTGTAGACTTCCAGCAGAGTTTGTTCGCTGGCATCCCAGCCCGTTAGTGGTATCCGTCGCGAATTACACAACCATACCCGACGCCCCGCGATATCAAAGACAGCCGAAAAATATCTTCTCCAATCTCTCGGTAAAATAACGACAGCGAATAATCAGTACCCGTTTTTAAATTACAATACGTATCTTCGATCCCCTATAGTGGAGCCCCTAAGCGAGTTACTAGCGCTATACAGTGGCACTGAAAAATTTTACTCACACAACACATCATTCCCACATACGTGCACACATACTCACACACAGTTAAACAGCATTCATTTTGTCGATTGTTTTTCGAACTTGTTTAGTTTAGCTGAATTGACTGAATTAAAATCAAAACTACTTTATTCAATTTAGGCTCTCAGAAGGCGATTATGAATGTCAAAGCTATCACAGTTCGGAAAACAACTCAGTTATTGAGAAGAACCGGCAGGAAACTCAATCTGCTTTATTTTTTCATGATATCTATTTTTACAAACATATTCATTCATTTTTGGTGGATGGACAGAGAGGTGCATTATTTCCAATTGACGATATAAAATATATGTGTGAGTTCGTAAGGCACACATGCTGATATACGTGTGGGCGTCACTAATTCATATACGTATGATTAGCTTCGTTAGTTTAACTTCGTATTGTTATATCCAAGGCAATAGCGCCATGAGCGCTCACCTCATTAGTCCGGTGAAGCTGTTAAGGCCTATCAGGCCAATAGCGTTAAAAAACCGTTCAGTGGTTTTTGTTTGAAAAGTAACAAGCATACATACTTTCTCTTTTATACTATTGATAGGATTTGTGTTAATAATCTATAGTTTGAATTAACGTTATTAATTATATATTGATATGAATATATTAGTATAAATTAAACGATATAAAATATGTATGTGTACTTAGTAGCCAACAGTTGTTCGTGATTAATACAAAAAGAAATAGAATCGGCTTCCACAATCTGTGTAATGCCACTAAATAATTATTAAACTAGCTTATTGAAATCTTTATAAAAGTAAATATTCCTAGAATACTCTCTTGATAAAATAACACGTGTATTGTGTACGTCATACTTTTAATTATTTAATTCATTTCAATATAAATCATAACATCTACCATCTTTGAAATATTACCCTCACCATATATAGTTGTCTTAAGCGTTTATAATATTATTTCAGCGCTTAAAACTTTTTCTTGCAGATTAATAATTTTGTGTTTGTACGTTTTGGGAATTGTGAGATTTGCGTTTTTATGACGTAACATGAAGAGCACAGGTGTGTTTGTCGTGAGCCACGCACTGGATTTAAAGCCTGATGCAGTCCATGTAGAAGAAGCCCTCGATATAGCAGGTAGGACATTATTACACTTTTAATTTTTTCTTAAAGCTATAAAAATTGAGATGATTTTAAATTCCAGGTCATGGTCGTTACAATTATTTTTTAACCTTGGCGTGCTCTTTAATAAACTTAGGCTCCTATCTTGATATGCTTGGCTTTAGTATCGTTGTACCAGCAGCAAGTTGTGATCTTTACCTCAGCTTGGAACAGAGTGGGATGCTGAACTCCGTATCGTTTGCAGGTGGGTTATTAATTAACTGATTCTTTAAAAATATTACATATAGCTTCGGTAAGAGTGTAAAGAAAACAACCATTATGAAGAAGGTAACTATATACAAGGCAAAAACAGCATATTTTGTCCTATTGTGATATTTGTTAACTCCGCAAGATTGCCTAAATAACTCGGTTTACTATGTTCCTCCAACCACCGCTTCGAGTACCTAGCGCTCGAATCTAAGAGCTTGCTCAAAGTTGTAACCATCATAGATGTTTTTGTCTTTCTACATTTCTGCCTGTAATATCTGTGTGTATCAATTATATCACATAGTTCGGTAAACAATTCGAACTTTTCTCAGGTACGGAACACAACATTGAGTACACATATATTGTTCCAGGCTTTATATTCGCGTTACCATGGGGCTACTATGCTGAATTCTGATGTATAAGTTATATTACTGTAGACTTCCAGCAGAGTTTGTTCGCTGGCATTCCAGCCCGTTAGTGGTATCCGTCGCGAATTACACAACCATACCCGACGCCCCGCGATATCAAAGATAGCCGAAAAATATCTTCTCCAATCTCTCGGTAAAATAACGACAGCGAATAATCAGTACCCCTTTTTAAATTACAATACGTATCTTCGATCCCCTATAGTGGAGCCCCTAAGCGAGTTACTAGCGCTATACAGTGGCACTGAAAAATTTTACTCACACAACACATCCGGTAAAATAACGACAGCGAATAATCAGTACCCGTTTTTAAATTACAATACGTATCTTCGATCCCCTATAGTGGAGCCCCTAAGCGAGTTACTAGCGCTATACAGTGGCACTGAAAAATTTTACTCACACAACACACTTTTTTCGAACTTGTTTAGTTTAGCTGAATTGACTGAATTAAAATCAAAACTACTTTATTCAATTTAGGCTCTCAGAAGGCGATTATGAATGTCAAAGCTATCACAGTTCGGAAAACAACTCAGTTATTGAGAAGAACCGGCAGGAAACTCAATCTGCTTTATTTTTTGATGATATCTATTTTTACAAACATATTCATTCGTTTTTGGTGGATGGACAGAGAGGTGCATTATTTCCAATTGACGATATAAAATATATGTGTGAGTTCGTAAGGCACACATGCTGATATACGTGTGGGCGTCACTAATTCATATACGTATGATTAGCTTCGTTAGTTTAACTTCGTATTGTTATATCCAAGGCAATAGCGCCATGAGCGCTCACCTCATTAGTCCGGTGAAGCTGTTAAGGCCTATCAGGCCAATAGCGTTAAAAAACCGTTCAGTGGTTTTTGTTTGAAAAGTAACAAGCATACATACTTTCTCTTTTATACTATTGATAGGATTTGTGTTAATAATCTATAGTTTGAATTAACGTTATTAATTATATATTGATATGAATATATTAGTATAAATTAAACGATATAAAATATGTATGTGTACTTAGTAGCCAACAGTTGTTCGTGATTAATACAAAAAGAAATAGAATCGGCTTCCACAATCTGTGTAATGCCACTAAATAATTATTAAACTAGCTTATTGAAATCTTTATAAAAGTAAATATTCCTAGAATACTCTCTTGATAAAATAACACGTGTATTGTGTACGTCATACTTTTAATTATTTAATTCATTTCAATATAAATCATAACATCTACCATCTTTGAAATATTACCCTCACCATATATAGTTGTCTTAAGCGTTTATAATATTATTTCAGCGCTTAAAACTTTTTCTTGCAGATTAATAATTTTGTGTTTGTACGTTTTGGGAATTGTGAGATTTGCGTTTTTATGACGTAACATGAAGAGCACAGGTGTGTTTGTCGTGAGCCACGCACTGGATTTAAAGCCTGATGCAGTCCATGTAGAAGAAGCCCTCGATATAGCAGGTAGGACATTATTACACTTTTAATTTTTTCTTAAAGCTATAAAAATTGAGATGATTTTAAATTCCAGGTCATGGTCGTTACAATTATTTTTTAACCTTGGCGTGCTCTTTAATAAACTTAGGCTCCTATCTTGATATGCTTGGCTTTAGTATCGTTGTACCAGCAGCAAGTTGTGATCTTTACCTCAGCTTGGAACAGAGTGGGATGCTGAACTCCGTATCGTTTGCAGGTGGGTTATTAATTAACTGATTCTTTAAAAATATTACATATAGCTTCGGTAAGAGTGTAAAGAAAACAACCATTATGAAGAAGGTAACTATATACAAGGCAAAAACAGCATATTTTGTCCTATTGTGATATTTGTTAACTCCGCAAGATTGCCTAAATAACTCGGTTTACTATGTTCCTCCAACTATCGCTTCGAGTACCTAGCGCTCGAATCTAAGAGCTTGTTCAAAATTGTAACCATCATAGATGTTGTTGTCTTTCTACATTTCTGCCTGTAATATCTGTGTATATCAATTATATCACATAGTTCGGTAAACAATTCGAACTTTTCTCAGGTACGGAACACAACATTGAGTACACATATATTGTTCCAGGCTTTATATTCGCGTTACCATGGGGCTACTATGCTGATACTTATGGCCGGCGTAAAGCCATTCTCATATCCTCGACTATGGGATTTATCATCAGCGTTATAAACAGTTTCTCTACAAACTTCTTAATGATGTTGATTTTAAAATTTATTGGATGCAGTTTGTAAGTAAGCTTAATTAATTAATTCTCCTACAGATACATGTTGAAACGCATGTTGTATATTTTACTCATTCAATTTGTTTAAAAAACAATAAATTCAATAAACAATGGTGGTAGAACCACGCTGAAACTATTACTGGTTTCAGCATGAATGGGTCGGTTCCCCGGGGTAGTACCACTCTCGCATAGAAAACCGACGTGAAGTAACAGTGCTTGCATTGTTGCATTTCGTTCGGTCAGTGAGAGCGCCGGATACCCACCTCCCCTCCCCTCTCCTCTCCCCTCTCCTCTCCCCTACCCTCCCCTAACCCTTCCCCCAAAGGGTGGCAACGTACTTGCGGCTCCTCTGGTGTTATTAGTGTCCATGGACGGTGGTGATCACTTAATTTCAGGTGACCTATATGTTCGTTTAACACCTATAACATTTAAAAAAAATTGCTTAGCAAAGGAGGAAGGTTAGGGTAGGTAGGTAGGTAGGTAGGCTGGGAGGCAGTCTCACAACTGGGCTGCCTCAGTCGGGTGTGGCGTGGGAAACGCCTGCCGCCGGGGGTGTTGCGGAGCTTGCTAACGCAACCCCGGGACACTCCCATAGTGCGGCGTAGGTTGTCGTGGAGTTTTTAGCCGGTTAAAGTCGCCGTATGGCACCACCCCTGCGTGGCAGCACAATGGCTGGTGGTCGGTTCAGGTCGGGCTCTCCCCCGGAGGCCTGACAGTCCATGATGGATTTTTCTCTCCACGTTAAAAAAAAAAAAGGTAGGTGGTAGAGGCACGCTGAAGCTATTATTGGTTTTAACAAGAATGAGTCGTCTCGTCCAGGGTAGTACCACCCTCTCACAGAAAACCGACGTGAAGTAATAGTGCTTGCACTGTTGCGTTTCGTTCTGTCAGTGAGAGCGCCGGATTCCCACCTCCCCGCCCCCTTTTCTCTCCCCCATTTTCAACTATGAAATGGACCACCCGTTACTTATGGTTTTATCTCAGGAATTTTGTACAATAAAAACTCATACTCATTTTATAATAAAACGACCAAGTTCTCCCTACAACTGAGTCGCTACTTTATTTTATACATTCATCACAATCGAAGTAAATTCAAAACAAGTTAATTTCAAATAACCAAATAAGGTGGAGGTTCTACAGTTTTATCGTTTAGCAAAAGTAATTGTAATTGATTCGTTGTGTTTTGAACTAAATAAGTTAGCTAATTAGTGATCACTCCAAACATGGTGTCATATTCTATTGTTATTTTAGTGAAATAGCTTCACGCGTTTGAAAATTAATCACAAAATACTTATGCTATTTATTTTATTATAATATTGTATACATGTATACATGTATACATTTATTTATCCAATTTATTCTGTTTTTTTTTTATATAGGCACTATCCACAGAAGTTTTTGCTTAACATCAATACTGCTGGTTAGCTGGAAGAAAATGCTTTATGGCATTAAGCTCGCCAGTGTACAAATCAAAAGTGCAATAAAGAATTCATTCATTCATTAATACTTCGGCAGTATGTCTTTAGAAGTAATTGTTTGCTTTCCACATTTAACGTATCTCCATAATCACCAATCGTTAAATCCATGACTTAAAATAACGTATTACGTTTATTAAACGCAAATCAATAACTCATTTTTTTTAACCGACTCCCATTCCTTTGCTCTTTTGATTGTTAGCAAAAAAGTGCTACCTATAATAATTAATAAATAACTATAGTTAATTCATAAAATTAAATTTATTTCAGTTCCAGCGCATGTTTAACCCTCACAACTACATACATAGGAGAGTGTGTACAGAAGAAATATAGAAATGAAGCCATTTTAATACAAAATTGTTTCGTTGTGGCGATGGATTTTATTGCATATGGTAACATTTACGTGATTTTCTAAAATAAATATTATAAAATATGCTGAGCATAAAAGTATTTGAGTACTACGATTTGATCCTCCTTGTTTTTATTTTTTATTTTTCTCGAACTGACTACGCTATTGACCTAGCAAGGTCTTAACAGCTTCACCGGACTACTAAGGCGAGCGCTTAAGGCACTCAGCCGATTTTATTTTGACAACTAGCTCATGGCTGCGCGGCGCACTTGGACTGTTGCCTAATACATGCCATTCGCGACCTATCTGAACTAACCTAAGCTAAGCTAGCTATTCATACATATATGAGTTGTTGAAATGTTGTTGAAGTTGTTGTATACTTGGTACACATACCTCAACAACTCTTATATATATTTCATATCGGATAATTTTCTAAACTAATTCAGTTTGATAAGGGAAAAACTAAAACCCTTCTAATTGCATGTGTAAGCGTGTATGCGTGGAGGTGATATGTGTAATGTCGCGGTGATGTAAGATTTTGTATCACTGTATCGCGCGAGCAGCGTACTCAAGGGCTCCATGCCGAGGGAACGGACCTAGGCTTGAGCCACTACCGAGGAGGACCTAGTCTGGTGTGCAGGAGCGAAATTTACCTCCAGACCACGGCGGCGTGATCTGTGGTTATGGGCGTGGGCGTGAGCCCGCTCTGTTTGGAGAGACAGGCTGGTACTGATCATTCACTGCCTTTATTTCATCGGGAGGGTCGGTAAAAATATGCCGCGGACGTCTTTTACAACGCGCAGCGTTCAGTACGGGTTCGTATTTTGCGGCGGATACCACTAACGGACTGGGATGATTCGCGGCTTTTTCGAAATAACTAATTGTAAGTGATTTTACGTACGCACAGATAGAAGGCATCTCCAGGTCCCTATGCAGATTGACTCTCCGGACGTACCACGGGGCACCGGTCACTTTACGTAAAACGCGGTTTTGAAGAACCTGCAACTTATGAAAATTATCTTTCGACATATGTGCAAAAACGGGACTGCTATATGTCATCACGAGACGGATACACGTCTTATACAAAGTGAGCTTATGTCTGAGGGAAATCTTACTCCTATGACAAAGCAACGGATGGAGGCGACCCAAGATTATAGCGGCTTTGTTTCGCACTCTATCTATTGATCCTGCTTGTATATCATTCAATACACATATTTATCTTTATTCATATTAATAAAATGATACAGGAATGCTATTGTGTACGCATCTTACGAAAACTCTAAAGAGATTGCGATCACTTTTTTTTTGGGTTTACTCGCGTCTGGGATTTTTGGTTCCTTATTACAAAAGATCGTCACGATATCTCCATTTAATATAAAACTATTAAAGTTTTAAGAAACTTCGATTTTTATGTCTTTACCTATGAAATTGCCGTTTTGTATGAAAAAAATTTAACGATTTTTTTCATGTATTTTTTATTTGTATTAATCGAAGTCATCACCCATGCGATCAATGCATCTTTGCCAACGCAGTGGCAGTTTATTGATGCCCTTCTTAAAGAAATCAGCTAGACGGGAGGCAACAAATTCTTCAAAGGCATTTTGTACTGCCTCTCGGGTATTGAATTTTTTCCCACCGAGGAGTTATCCAAATTAGTAAAGTAGTAAAGGAACAGCGGAGACGAGCGATTGGCCTATGCTGGTTGGAGATGTGCCAGCTTCTCCATCATTGTATTCAGTTCTACACAGTACACATCTGCAGTAATGCTCACCCCGTTTGGTAAGAATCTGTTATGACTCACACCGGCGCTAGACCACCAAACAGCGGCTATTACCCTCAAGTTGAAAATATGTCACCAAGCACCTGTTGATGTGTTCCAGCAGCTACACTCGAGAACCAGTCGCCTCTAGGTTCAGTGTATTCACCATCTTAGACCATAATTTAACATCAGCTGAGGTTGTGGTCAAACGCTAAAGCCTACAAAGTATTACCAAAAAGTATTATTTTACCATAGAAAAATCGGAAGTGGAGAAGTGAGCTTGCTAGTTTATATAATAAAATTGAGAATTTATAAAATGTTAAAACTTCTGTTGGTTCGCAAGGAAAAGATGTAGTGATTGTCGAAAGTTTTGACGGTTTCATAATCATATCAGCGACTTACTAAAATATCATAAGCTGAATGACTGTCGCTATTATATTAAAAAATGATTGCTTCATCAACATTATTTGAAATAACTTATGTAGTAATGCTAATGTACGTGACAACTACAGTAGAAAAGCATTTACAATCAATTCTTTGCGATATAGTTATTATTCTAGAGAATTGAATTGGAATGTCATGGAAGGCCGCTACTTTGCAATAAAGCTATTATAAATTAGTTGTATTATTCCAGTTATCGCGAAGAAAAAAAAGAGCTTAAAAAAGTATTATAATAGCTATTGTAAGTGAAACTAAAATCATCTGTTTGTTAAGGCAAATAATAAACAAAATAACATAAAACAAAGTAATTTTAATGTTTATTGTTTCACTTTGGTGAATCCATTATCTGTTGTTACAGGACTGGCTTATATTTTCCTTGCCAAACAAAAAATATTTTGATTTGAAATGGCCAGTATTGCAGAACGGCAATTTCATAGGTAAAGATCTATTATTATTCGCGATGTGTATGCATGTAGGGATTTTGCTAAGTGCTCCGGCTATTACCCTCAAGTTGAAAATATGTCACCAAGCACCTGTTGATGTGTTCCAGCAGCTACACTCGAGAACCAGTCGCCTCTAGGTTCAGTGTATTCACCATCTTAGACCATAATTTAACATCAGCTGAGGTTGTGGTCAAACGCTAAAGCCTACAAAGTATTACCAAAAAGTATTATTTTACCATAGAAAAATCGGAAGTGGAGAAGTGAGCTTGCTAGTTTATATAATAAAATTGAGAATTTATAAAATGTTAAAACTTCTGTTGGTTCGCAAGGAAAAGATGTAGTGATTGTCGAAAGTTTTGACGGTTTCATAATCATATCAGCGACTTACTAAAATATCATAAGCTGAATGACTGTCGCTATTATATTAAAAAATGATTGCTTCATCAACATTATTTGAAATAACTTATGTAGTAATGCTAATGTACGTGACAACTACAGTAGAAAAGCATTTACAATCAATTCTTTGCGATATAGTTATTATTCTAGAGAATTGAATTGGAATGTCATGGAAGGCCGCTACTTTGCAATAAAGCTATTATAAATTAGTTGTATTATTCCAGTTATCGCGAAGAAAAAAAAGAGCTTAAAAAAGTATTATAGTAGCTATTGTAAGTGAAACTAAAATCATCTGTTTGTTAAGGCAAATAATAAACAAAATAACATAAAACAAAGTAATTTTAATGTTTATTGTTTCACTTTGGTGAATCCATTATCTGTTGTTACAGGACTGGCTTATATTTTCCTTCCACTGGATTTTAATTTGCCATTGTGGTCTACATTTACTTATAAGCCTTGGCGTCTTTTAGCTCTGACCTTCACTGTACCTTTAGCATTGGGTGCAATAATGATGATATATCTGCATGAAAGCCCAAAGTTTCTAGCAAATAAAGGAGAGCTGGACAAGGCTTTGGAAGTTTTAAAATCAGCATATAAAATTAATGGAGGCAATGATGATTCTTTTGCGGTAACATTATTTCAGACATTTTTATATTGATATTTCTTGAAGATGCTTTTTGTGCTAAACAATTTTTGGACAATATTATAAAATTTATATAGAATTTGCCTTACCACGTATGACTGTGTTAATGACTGAACAATGAAATATAAATCAAATAAGGACAATGAGTTTGTAATTTTTGTAGGTGGTAGAGCCACGCTGAATTACTGGTTTCAGCATGAATGGGTCGGCCCGCCCGGGGTAGTACCACCCTCTCACAGAAAACCGCCGTGAAGTAACAGTGCTTGTATTGTTGCGTTTCGTTCGGTCAGTGAGAGGTAACCCACCTTCCTTCTCATTCTCTCTCCCTCCCTGCCCCCTAAACCTAAACACAGGATGGCAACGCACTTGCGACTCCCCTGGTATTGCAAGTGTCTATGGACGATGGCGATAACTTAACATTAGGTGACACAACTGTTCGTTTGCCTCCTATGACATAAAAAAAATACGTATGACTTCCAGTTCCTATTAATGTTGGGAATTGTAAAATGATTTATTGTTTGTTTAGTTATCAAACCAGTTCGCCGAGAGTCATATTTAATTTAGTACCAATCACTTTTTTTGATCACTTAAGTAGCTTGGCAATAATTATAACAAAAATAGCAGTTTTACTGATGTGATAACAAATAATAAAAAGTTTCTACTATATTGTTTACCTTTTCGTCACAGTTGTTCATAATTGTTATCCTTGGAAGTCCATAAGTATCTCGATAAATAAAATTATTTTAAAGTTAGATATGAATAATTAAGTAGGAAATTACAAAGATTTTTTCATTGTGAATTAGCTTTCTTTCTAAGAAATGTTACCATATAAACATTAAGAAAGTGTTTACAGATTGACAATAGTTCGGTCTCATATTTTGTAGAACCTATATAATTAATTGTTAGGTAACAGCTTTGATTGGAACTAACAAAGAAGACGAAAATGAATCATTCTGGGAATCAATATCAAGACAAACAATTTCCATATTCAAACCGCCTTTATTGTGGAGAACTATGCAATTATTTTATTTGCTAACTGTATGTTGCACCACGTGAGTACATGTATCATAGCTAAATTTTATTTTATGTTTCAACGCTTCATAATACTATTGTTATGGAATCAAGTTCAAACACTATTTGTTTGACGATTATGATTTAAGCTTGTTTGATTTTAGGAGCTTTCTCAAATACATTGTTTAAATGAAAACTTCTTTAGGAACGTTGCGCGCTATTTTTGGTGGGAGATAAATTAGGTGGTAGAGCCACGCTGATGTTATTACTGGTTTCAGCATGAATGGGTCGGCTCGTCCGGGGTAGTACCACCCTCTCACAGAACACCGACGTGAAGTAACAGTGCTTGCATTGTTGCGTTTCGTTCGGTCAGTGAGCGCGCCGGAGACCCACCTCCCATCCCCTTCCCCTTCCCTTCCTCCCCCTCCCCTCACACAGGCTGGTAATGCACTTGGGA